>PVIJ01002048.1:0-173650 GCA_004024925.1 Scalopus aquaticus | reverse complement strand
CTTTGGAGAAGTGCCTTTTGAGCTCTTCTGCCCATTTTTTGATTGGGTTATTGGCTTTTTTTTTTGTTGAGTTGTGTGAGTTCCTTGTAAATTTTTGTTATCAGTCCTTTATCAGATGTGTTGTGTGCAAAGATCTTTTCCCAGTTGGTAGGGTGTCTGTTAGTTTTGGTTAATGTCTCTTTTGCTGTACAGAAGCTTTTTATTTTGATATAATCCCATCTGTTTATATTGTCTTTCACTTTCTTCACTTTGAGGGATGTGTCTTTCAAGATTTTGCTGAGATGTATGTCATGTTTTAAATTCACTTATTCATTTATCCATCAGGAATGATAAGGATTTTGTACATTATGATGAATATGGACACTTATTTTGTAAAAATGAAAATAATGCCATATATTTTATAAATAGTATAAAGAAACAGTAGTCTTACTTGAATAGTTAATATACCTAATTTATATATTTAAGAGTTGCAAATTATTTGAGATATGATAATGATATTGCATTCATACCATGATTGAGGTAACACAGCCTTTAAATTTCACTTTCAAATTGATAAATGGTTACTGACAACTTTCTAGTAGAAAATACATAACAAATAAAATTATTTACATACCTTAAAATATACACACCACATGGATCCCTAAGTGTATGTGTGTGTGTATATATACACACACACATACACACACTATATATAGTGTGTGTGTGTATATGTGAGTACATTCATCAGCATATAGGTAAATATCTGTATGTCCAGATCTTATATTTTAAAAGTGCTTAAGGAAAACCTATGCTATTAAATAAAGTAAAAATATGCAGATGTTCAAAGATTGACTGAGCTTGCACACTCCTGATAATGAAAATCAAGTAATTCAGATATTCTCCCACTGAGAATAACTACCATGGCTGGAAAAGTATAATGCCTTAGGATGGCTAGAAAAAAAAAATAATTTTTACAATGGTATTTGGAAAAGATCCATATAAACATGAGATTTTTAACTTTTTACCCTTGTGTTTTATGATTCTGATTAGGGAGGGTGAAAGTCAAGTTGCAGGGTTGAGTTATTTTCAAATGATTTTTCATGAAAATTTCAAAGGGGATACAAAATAGGTAACTAATACAGTCTGTCTCCACACAATATAGGTTAAACTGATTTCTTATTTACTAGATTTATTTTCTCAGAAAAAATAATCTCTTGTGCTTTCCTTGTCCTTTCATATTTTAATATACATGGTAATTTATAAGGATTATTACTACATACTAAGATAAATTGTGCTAAGTGATAGCATAATGGGAGAGAGAACTGAAAGAAAATTTGTTCAGCCATCATACTGCAACTCCCCATTGGGTTTCTTGTCCGGATGGGTCTCCTGTCTACCAGTCCACCTTGCAGATTTTGGACTTGTAAGTGTCCACAATCACTTGGCAGTCTTGCCACAGACAGTAGCAGGATAGAGTAGACTCTAGTAAGCCCTGGGACAGAACCTGGAAGCAACCAAGACCTGGGAGGCTCAGGCAAGCAGTAGAGCTCTGCCAGTAGGTGCATGTATGATAAATATGTCCCAGTGCAGGCAACAGCAGGGCCTGGTACTCACTGGCTGTGGCTCTTGGAGCAGAAAGACAGAGGGATACTGTTTGGAGAGATAGTCAGATGGGAAGTTATGGGATTGATAATCACTTGGCTAGCAGGCTTGAACAGGGTTGACACTGAGGAGATCCATGCTACATTAATGAAGAACATGGATGGAGAGAAAAAGTGGGGGTTGTGATCTCGAGTAGGAGACACTGGTGTCAGGACTGTCAGCACAGCCAGGCATTCTAGACATAGGGGCAGTGGTTGTATGGAGGTGCACGCCCATGAAAGAGGAGAAAACCTTGTAGAGGAACTGGATTGTTCTACACAGCTGGGTCCCAGTAAAGATAACAGCTGACCATGCATTCTGATTGGCCTCCCTCCTACTCTTACTGTCCCCTGGGACTGGTGCTTGCATTGTGAGATGCACTGAGAGTACAGGAACATCCAAACCTCTCATCCCAAACCCAGAGAGGAGGGATATCAGGGGGTGCCATAAACATGCACCAGCCCCACCCCATCTCATCCATACCAACATTTGGATCCCAACAAGCCTCTTCCCAGACAAATAAAAGCTGAAAGAGTTTATAATAAACACTAGGCCCTCTTACAGTAATTGTTGAAATTAAATTTGTAAACACATAAGTAAATATATTCCTTTTAGGGTAAGGGGATATTTACAGTGCTCACTTAGCAAATGATCCTGTAATTAAAACTGGTATTTATATCTACCTTTGGTAGACATAATTTGTCAGTATTATCTAGGCCATTTTAAAAAATTAAAAAGTCCTATAGATAGTATAGAATGAATCTAGTAGAAAAATACCAAATGAATCTCGACAGTATTTTATAAAATGGGCAACACAGAAGAAAATTTGTTCAGCCTTACATATCATCTTAAGTGTCATATAATTTTATGAAGCATTTTACATTGAAAGAGAAAGGAAGGAAGGAAGGAGGGAATGGAAAGGAAGGCAGGGGGAGGGGAAGGAAGAAAATAAAACATCCGAAATGTATATAGCTGTAGAATTGAATGAACTGTGGTTCATGTATCAACCTGGATAGCTCACAAAGGTCAAATATTGAGGGAAAAATTTGTAAATTCCTGCAAAGCAATAATCTAAAAATGCATGTAAATGTCTGTAAACTGTGCATCAAAGTGGTAAGTACCATAAAACAGCAATGGCTTCCTATAGGTGATGGAAAGTTTACCACGGAAATGACTGAATGACAAGTTTTGCTTTCTTTTTGGTTCCTTGTTACACCCCCAGTTCATTCAGAAGAATTTCTCACAAATTAAAGTTCTCAAAAATATTTACTGAATACATGAATTGATGTTTTTACTTTCTTAATCTAGAATAGAATTACCAAGATTATATTATTTTCTGTAATATTATGCAGAGACACTTCAAATTTTTAAAAAGAAAATACCACACCTTTATATAAAAATTTAGTACATGCATTAATTCTTACTTAAAGAAAAAAATAGTCATTTATCAAAGAATTACTCATCCTTAAAACAGGTTAATAAGTTTTATATTAATTAGAATAAGTTGACACATTATAAATAAAAACAATGTCATCACAATTTTTTTTTAAGATTTATTTTTTATTTATACATACAAGCTGGGGTACAGGCCAGAGTCGTGGGGCAGCGAGAGGGTTCACCAGAGACAGAGCAGAGAGCAGAACAGGCAGATCAGAAATACACTGCTGAGGGGAGCAGCAAGCGAGGCAGGAGAGGCCTGCCGGGCCATGTGGGATTCTCCCTGACCAGGCGCCGAACTCACGTTGCCGCTGCCAACAGCTCCACAGCGCAGCGCTTAACCGCTGCGCCACCGGGGAGGCCCACAGTTTCATGCTCAACAATTTTTTTGAATCAAAGGTCTCTAGTTATTTTCATAATAATCATCTGCCTAATAAACATGATTGATGTAATTATAGACACACTTGGAAAAAAATACCAAAGATGACTGTTATTAGCTATTGTCTGAAGCATCAGCTTACCAAAATAATTCTTTTAATATTGGAATAGAAAAATCTTATCTTTCTCAGCATCAATATGTTTCAACCCAGTACCCTACAAGGGTCAGGTTAATGCTAATGAGACCAAGGTCACAAACTGTGCCTTTCAGGCCAGTTCATTTGCACTGTACCTTGGCTGTTGACTGCTCTAAATAAAGGAAAGTCTTGTTCAAAAAACTACACAAAATAGGAAACAAAAATTGAAAATCTTTGAATACATATTTTTCTTCTGTTTTTAAAATCATATTGTTACTTCAATATTAGAAGCAAGAGGAAATTCTAAAATACACTTATTCATGTTTTAGTCAAGAGTTAGAAATGAAAAATCTAAAGTCATTCCCAGGTCATGTTTTCAATTATGGTTGGTAAGGTTCTCTTGCCCTCTGTGGTAACTCACAGTGCCTACAGTTGGATGTATAGTAAAATATATAAATAACTCATAAATTCCCAGTAATGCAAATCCTTATTCTTCAAAATCTAGACTTCGTTCAGAACCAAGCTCTTGTTGCATTATATAAGTCTACCAATTGCAATTAATCCAAATAATTTTAAATAAATATAGATATATACATATCTGTCTACCTGGATGTATCTATATATTCTAGCTTACGATGAGGAAATCCAATTATGTAGCTAGTAGGCTGTCATTCCTCTTTATGTGGTCACTTACTTTGGTGATAAAATGATATATAATACTGCATATTTATATTAGACTCTAGAATTACTCTATATTTACATTTTGAAGTACAGCAATCATATATTATTAATTTCTCAATCCCTATCATTCAATGTAGTTAATATTTTTGTTGCTACCATAAAAATAAATATCACTGTTTATTTGTTTTGAGACAGTAATGAAAAGAAGTACTATGTAATGTTTTATTATCACATTTAAACCACATCTCAACAGTACAATATGGCATTATTATGTTCATTTTACAAAGAAGAAAATTAGTTATTAGGAAAATAAAGACATTTTAAATGATTTTGTCCTAGGAATATACACCAGATTGGCAATGTGCTTGAGTAAGTTTATGTCAGTTTGTGGAGGCCGATTATTAAATTTTGTGAGAAGGTTGTTTAACTGTTGGTAGATTTTAAATGACCATAGTGGGAGTATTTACACCATAGAAATTGGCAACTGCTACAAGTCAGAGTGCCCTCTTTTCAGAAAGCTGCTTTACCAGTAGTGACCACTCAGCTAATTTCTGTAAAGTTAAGATATATTTTCTTCTGTATGTTAAAGAACCCAATGCCTTTTAGTCTCTGTGTAGTATAGTTTTCATGTGGTACTTCTATTCTTCAAAAATGTATTATTATGTACTAGCTTAGCATTAGTAAAGTTAATAAATCTTACGCTATTTTATAATGGTTTATAGCAAATCATGTCTATATCAATTAAATTTGTCATCCTTGAATGTCAAACTAGAAAATGTGTCCTTTATTAATGGCTAATGGGAAGTTTTCACACAGGTTAGGGCCATCACCAAAACCATGATAAGCTTCTTACCACACATTCACCAGCAGGAGGTAAAAACCTTCTTTTTCAGAAGAGCCTAGTGGTAAGCAACTGGAAAACTATAAAATAGTCTCTGTGAGAGGTAACAAGGTCTTCACTAATATAGTAGTGGTAGTGTGACTCTTTTTTTTTAAAGTATTTTTTTTTAAGATTTATTTATTTATACATACAAGCTGGGGTACAGGCCAGAGGCGTGGGGTGGCGAGAGGGTTCACCAGAGACAGAGTGGGGAGCAGAACAGGCAGATCAGAAATACACTGCTGAGGGGAGCAGCGGGCGAGGCAGGAGAGGTCTGCCGCACCATGTGGGATTCTCCCCAGCTGTCTGTCGAACTCGCATCACGTGCTGCGGACAGCTCCACAGCTCAGTGCTCAACCGCTGCGCCACCAGGGGGTCCCCGGTAGTGTGACTCTTGAATTTTATTTTTACTACCACTGGACATCTGCATATCATAGTAAAATGCCATATGGGAACTTAGCTTTGGTGACTGAGTACAAAATTTTGCTACCATAAAATACTCAGTTTCTATGAATCAATGTGTTTGTACCTGTCTTCCTTTTTTAAAAAATATTAGTTCTCTCCTAGAGAGCACTGTACCATTTCTAATTATTTGATGAGAGTAATGAAGTGAATTCATCTTAAAAATTTTAGAGGCTTTTGAATTTATGACCAATTGAAAGCTTTTTTTTTCCTAGTAATAACCACTCTTCTCATGTTAATTTTTCCTCCATCTGTCCAAATATTCAGAATGTGAAGAATATATTTGATCATATCCAAATTGTTTTTTCCTTTTGCTTAAAAGGGTCCCTCTAAAGGAAGTCCCTTCTCGTTCTTACCAGATTTTAAAACCATCTTGGAAACATCCTAACATAAAAGGGTTAAGATGTATGGCTCCCTTTTTTAATTTATAGTTTTAAAAGTGTTATTAATTATTACTTGTAAACAACAAAGAATTGATCAGCTCTAAGTAGAAAGAGAAAGAAATCAGTGTTTAAGGGTGTTTTACTAGTAGGTATTTACATAAAATTTCTATAGTTAACATTTTGTAATTTAATAAAGTAAATGTATGGTCCATGATCAAATCTAACATACAAGCATATGCACAGGTGTAAATATCAGACAATAAGTTCTGCTGTCAACAAAATGTCATTTGTCTTTATAGCTTTGTTAGTTTTTTATATTAAATAATACTCCACTTTTGGGGGGAACTGCCTTTCAGGTGAGCTCAGTAATTGTGTTTACAACTTTCTTTTGCCTTGGTTCCAAGACCCCAGCCCTAATGCTTACTGGTCAGCCAATGATTGGGCAGAAGCTGTGCTCAAATGCCTGCTTTGATGAATTTAGGGGTGGGGAGGCACCAGGCAATTAGCAAGTCTTCCCTTAGCTTTTATTTCTTGGTCCCTTTTTGTCTCCTCTGTGCACACCCAGGTTTTCTAGTCAGCCAAGGTTGAGAGGTGAGCTTACCTACTGCTTCCAGGGCTCTTTCATTTCCAGCTTCTCCCTTTTAAATGTCTGACTTTTCTGCCACTTTCCCAATCTCACCTTAGATCTCCACCCTAGCTACCTATTTTGTTTGTTCCTTTTATTATCTACGCTGCAGGGTGCAGTTTTTCACACTCTGAAAGAAGCCAGCTGTCTGTCAGGAAAGTTAGGTGTTTTTCTTGTCCAGACAAACCCTAGATAAACTATACCCTAGATAAACTATACTGCTAAAAGCCTGGGGTCAGGGCGCAGGCTATGGAAGTTGGAGCAGCCCCACTCAAGAAGGCCAAAGAGTCTCTTTGTTTTTAAATGATGCTCTAGCAGTTTTTCATAAATGAATGCTTTCTAATTTGCTTTCAGTTCTGATAAATTCTCAGAGTTTTGAGGTAGTTGTTTTCAACAATGCTGTACAGTTTTGTGCTTTTTTTTTTGTAGGAAATTTGTCCACAGCTGTTATTGCTAGAAATTCTGTATTTATTTCTTGTATTGCTAATTCATCCCCAATTATCTCTATTATAATTATATAGAAGCAGAAAGACAAAACCAAATTACCATGCTTCACATGAAGACACTTCACTTTCATAACTGAAAATAAAATAATCCCTTTCGATTAACCATACACCACTTATCATCTCATACTGTATCAAAATCTTAGTATTTTAATATAGAAATTGTTTGCATTAAGTATAATGAATACATCTGAAATTAAGAGCATGTTTAGATTCCAAAGAAAAACAAGGGAGTTTATTTATACAACGTAACAAAAACACAGTTCTATTAGGAATAACACTTAGCAATAACATAGCAAAAAGGTGATAAATTATTTTAGCATCTAACAATGATTTTAATTGTGTTTTCTAATTCTATCATTGAGGTTGCAAACATATTTTAATAAATGTTTCCCCCATGTACATTCAGCTTTTCTCAAAAGTATTTGGTTTTGTAATGAGAACATAATGTGGAAATTTTGTGTAGTCCAAAGAGTATGTTTTGCAAATTCTGACTGGGAAGTTAAATGCTATCATGCAATAATATCAAACAATTCTAAATTCTGATCCTAATTTTGATTTTGTTTCAAAGATAAATGCAATGCATCAATTTTAATTTGTACTCAATGCTCAATTTTATTGCGTATAAGATACAGTATTACGGCTCAAAAGAGTTTAGATTATTATATTAGCTTGGGCTGCTATAAAAAATACCATAGGGCCTCCCTGGTGGCTCAACAAGTTAAGTGCAGCGTGGTGGAGCTGTAGGCAGCTTCAATGCAAGTTTGATGCCCAGACGGGGGAGATTCCCACATGGCACAGCAGACCTCCCCTGCCTCGCCCGCTGCTCCCCTCAGCAGTGTACTTTGGTCAGTCTGCCTGTTCTGCTCCCCACTCTGTCTCTGGTGAACCCTCTCACTGCCTCGCACCTCTGGCCTGCACCCCAGCTTCTAGGTATAAATAAAATCTTAAAAAAAAAAAAACAAACACCATAGACTGAGTGACTTGAACAACAGAAACTTATTTCCCATGGCCTGGAGGCTGGAAAGTCCAAGATCAAGATGCTGGTAAGATAGGTTTCATTCTAAAGTCTCTTCTCTTGGACCGTAGGCAGCAGCTGTCTCCCTGTGTGTCTTCCTCTAACCTCTTCTTTCTACACTCTCAAAGGAAGAGTGCACTTGGGGAGTAAGAGGGCCTGAGCTCACTAGTGTCTTCATGTAAGGGCATTATTTCTGTTAGACCAGGGTGGGCCCTTGTGATTTCATCTAACCCTAATTCCCTCCCAAAGCCCCCATCTCTAAGTACTAGCACATTAGAGGTTACAGCTCCAACATACGAATTTTGGATAGGTAAAATATCTAGTTCATAACAAATGTTCACATTAATTCATTCATTTATACATTCAAAGCTTCTTTGTTTTGAGTATCTGGTGCTAGAGTGAATAAAATAGACATTGTTCTTGTCCTTGTGGAGTTGAAATATAATTTCTTTTTTCTCATGTCTATCTTAGATATTTTCAAAATAATTCCTAGAATCTTGGGAAGCTATATTCAGATTGGAAGAAAGAATTGTCATAGTTACTTGTTTGCCTGGTAAAATGTTTAATATCTAAGATAGGCAATTTACATGGAGGTTAAAAAAGCCAATTTCATATCCAGTCATTATTACTCTATGCAAACATTTACTACTGAATATTATTAATTGTTGCTCATTTATGAAAAACGGTACATAGGAAAACCACAGAAACCCAAGAAATGCCAGACCCAGTTTGACTCTTGATGACATTAAATCCTAGGCATGAAAGTGTTTATAGATTGTGATCCATCTTGAAATTTAAAATCCTGTTTTGAAAGAAAAGACGAGGTACAGCAAGGTATTTTGCAAAGTATAATCTATAAAACATTCTGTCTGATGATAAGTAAGGAATAGGAATAAGACTGGCAGGATTGATGCAGGAAACTATGTCATGGCCAGCTTACTGCCTATGCAGCCAAATACCTCATTCATCCTTTCTTTCAGCAAACGTGTACTCAGACAGAGCTTGCTCTGAAGGGAGCAGTGCTAAGCTTCTGGGGTATTGATGAGAACAAAAAAAGACCCTACTCTCATAAGACTTACATTTCAGTATAGGGTCACAGACAATAAACAATAATACTAATATCACGCCAGGGATTGAATACAATCAAGACAATAAATAAAACAGAATAATGGAAAAGGAACATTAAATTTGATAAGGTGAATGGTGAAGACCTTTCAGATTACTTGAAATATGACCAAGGATGTGTGTGCCAAGTAATATTTCTGAGTAATGTACTTTTCATTCAGAGAAAACAGAAAATGCCATGTCTCTAGATAAGAACATACTGAGAGGAACAGCAAGATAGTAAGGATGGTTGGGACACATTGACCAAAGGGACAGTGACCTAGATGAGGTTTTAAAAATGCTTTTTATGGACATTAGTAACATATATTATAGCTATATATGCATTTCTAAAACATAGTTCAAAGTTAATAACAAAATAGTAGAATTTAAACAAATTTCTCGCTGATTTCAACAAGGAAAGGTTGTTTTATATCTACTTATATATCCATGCAGTCACTTCACCATCAAACTTGAAGTGGATGAGAACCATTCTGTACACATTTCTTGATACTTTACAAAATGTAAGTTTACATGTAGTACTCAACAATTTTTGTACACCGACAAGTATAAAAAATTCTAAAGGAAGTTTATAGTCATTTTTTTCTAATACAAAATCTAGAGGTTGTCTCCGTATAGGAGAAATCATCTTATATGTTCCTTCCTGAGAACATTTTTATCTGGCAAGTTTAAGTATTTAGTTACATTGTAGGTTATTGCTATGAGGTTTTTTGCTATTGGATAACAATGCTAGGATGAAAGTATGTTCTTTAAAAAATGACAAAGTGTTTCAATTTCTTCTGACCATAAGAGATACACAATTTATTAAAACTAGTAGGGAAAGCATGGTTATTTTTTTGAGAAATAATTTTTTCCAAGTATATGTAGGAAGGAGATCATTTATCCTTATTTTTAAACCATTAAGATTGAAGTAACTTGGCATATCCTCATGCTGGAAAACGTTTCATTAGCAGAATTTTTAGCACTTGGGTATAAACTGGGACAGTTCAGTTTTTCTATATGTAATTGTGACCAATTTGACAGCAATTATTAGCATTAAAAGTTGACATAACAGGAAGAGCATTATAATACTCTGGCTATCATAGTGAAAATTGTATTTCTTTTATCTATAAATTGTTAATAATTACTGATTATTTAAGAAATTTGATGGCTATATATTCATTAGTAAAATCTAAACTCAGTGAAACAATGGATTATTCTTTTATTCTTTTGATAGATATTCATTAAGTGTAATTTATTTGCTTGGCTCTATGTCTGTAGCTGTAGCCAATAATGATAAAGTCTATATCCTCCTAAAACTATGTTTGATATTTTTATGATAGTGAATGTTTAATTGATGTGCTTAAAAGCATATTGACAAAAATGTAAAAGATTTCTATTCCTAGTATTGTCTGAATAGGTAAATCTAGACTTTGTCTTGCTTTGAAAAACTGGGAAAAAATAGTTACAGGAAAACGGCACCTGAGGGGAGAAATCACAGTGTCCAAAAATTAACAATGATATAAGAAAATATACTACTTTTAAAATTTTAAAATAAAATAGAAAAAAAAAAAAGAGACCCGTGTAACCACTCTATAGGTCAAGAAAGTAAATATTATCAGCACCTTAGAAGTCACCCCTTAAACCTAGTTAATTTCTCCTCCTACCCAAGATAACTGAGCCTAGATAATTACTAGTTTCTATTTTAACTAATAATACTAAACTGATGCTGAGCCTACTTTTGCCTTCAGTTTAGAATCATGAATTATACTGCATTATGTGTCCCTCTACTCAGGGTATGTTCTTCTAAGATCCATTCGTACTGTGACATAGAATTTAGTTTCATTCTTTTTCATTGTTGTATAGTATTTCATTTTATGAATATGCCATATAATACTTCACCATTCTCCTTTTGATAGACATTTGGGTTATTTCTAGAATATATTCTGACTAATGCTTCAAGAATAATCTTTAAAAATGGTTTATGGGGCCTCCGTACTGGACGTGGGGTTAAGTCTCAGTGCTATCACCACTATGGCCTGAGTTTGATCCCTGACCAGGTAACTAATCCACAGAAGACCTCTCCTGTCTCACTCGCTGTTCCCCTTAGCAGTGTATTTCAGTAAATCCACCTGTTTGCTCCCCACTCTGTCTGTGGTGAATCTGCTCACCCCCTACACCTCTGGCCTACACCCCAGTTCCTTTATGCAAAGATTTAAAAAATATATTTTATATAAATAGTTCTATTGGAAATAGACCTAGAAATGGAAAAAATTGAGACATATGTTATGAATATATTGTTGTTTGTATGAATTAGTAGTCCTATGACAATGTTTGAATGGGCCTGTTTCTCCTTAACTTTCCTATTATTTGCTGTTGTCCTTTTTTACAGTCTGTCCTTTTTTACAAGTAGTGGTATTTCAGTGTGATTTCAGTTGATATTCTTCTGACTACAAATAAGTTTATTCAACTTTTTATATGTTTATGATCAAGTTGGCTATTCCTTTTGTGAAGTAGCTGAATGTGTCTCTTGACAAATTTTTATGGGGTTGTTCATCCATCACTTTCTCATGATATTGAGTTATTTATAACATCTTCATATGCAGTGACTCTGCTCCCTTTTTTTGTTACAAGTATTGTAAGAGTGTTTTCTTGCTAGTGGGTTTGCTTTTTTTCTATAGTTTTTAATATTTATGTATTATATCAAAATTTCCTTTATTTTCAGTGATTTTTATGCCCCAATTAATAAATTGTTCAATACAGCAAAATCATGAGCACATTTTTCCTATAGTACATTCTCAATACTTTATGTATGTATCCTGTATGAAATTATAGTGGCTTTTACAATTATATCTGTAATACATTTGATGTTTATCTTTATATATGTTGTTTAGCAATAGCCACATTTCATGTTTTCTACATGGATAATAGAACATTTCTCAGTGTATTCCAACAATTATTCCTAAACTACCAAAAATAGGAGTTGAATGCTAATGAAGGGCCATATAATTCTATTTATATAATCAAATGAACATACATTTTTAAAAAGAACCAGGAAAAGAGTGTTATTGTTCATTTAATTAGTCCGTTGATATTTGTGCATGTAAACAACTAGGATTCCATAAAAATTATTAGAAGGATAGCTTAAAAGATTCATGACAAAAGTAATAATGGTTAAAATTATAGGGTGCTTTTTAAATTGCAATTTCAAAGGAAAGAGAATAACTTTTAGTCATGTACTTATCATGTTTCCTACAGAGAACATCAAGGAAAGACTATTAAAGTGGATTTTTGCCTTGAAATGCACGTAATAAACTATAGAACTGGTGACAATTTAAATAAGGGGCTTTGATATAGATGTAGGGACATTCCCTGTGACAAGGAAACCCATGAATACTGAATGCACTTGACCTGACTTTTCAGTCCTCTTGTCTTTAACATGAGGATCAATTAATATCTTTCCAACTTTAAAATCTTATCTTGTATCCTTGAAGTTAGATAGTAATGGAGACTTTTTAAAAAGTATTCTCACGTAAATCCATTTCTTCTTTTATAAACTTTTATTTATTTCATGTTTCAGAGTGAGGTTTAATGTGTGCCTTCAAACATCAAAACCATGTTCAGAAATAGGAAGTCCTAAATTGAGCTGTGAATTTCCTGCAGGTCCTCACTGAGGGCATAGGCTGCTCCAAATGTAGATGGTTGATGCCTGCACCACTAGACATCTGAGGAGTCCTTGGAGGGCTCTTTTAATTAGCTGTCTTAAACTTGCCACTGGTATAGGGTACCCAGTCCAGAATCAGCCTTCAGTCAGTTGCCCACAACAACCCCATAGTGCCCACAGAATCCCACATAACTGCCATGGGAATCCAGTTCTTGGCCATCCGACCAGAGCACAGACTTTGGAACCTGGTCAGCATTACTGCACCATCTACAGCTCATTTTAAAATGTACATTTTAAAATGTGCTTTTTCATTTATTAATCCAGACCTAACAAATAAAGGTGGCAAGGATTACTTTATCTATAAAGTAGCTTATTCAATCACTGTTATATTAAACTGATACGTTTATAGCAAGTGCTTCATTGTCAATATTTGACACTTTCCTTGAATAATTTCGAGCATCAAGTATATTTCGTTATATTACTGTTTCTAAAAAATAAAAATAAAAAGATGATGTGTTCCAAAATGCTAATTTAAAGTGATACTCACTGAGCTTTTAAAATGCATAGTGAACATATTGTATATGTAATAAATTTAATGATATTACTATTAAATGTATAATACATATAAAATTGTATGCTACCATGTCTCCTATGAGCTGATAGAAGAAAGGCTTAGTATTGAAGAACAAAATATCAATAAAATACATTTTAGTGAGGTTAAGCACAATAGATATAAATAGATTATATGATGTAATATAAATAGAAAACTTATTCTGAAGGATAAATTGGCTCAGTTAACCTTCATAATTGAGTCTCTACAAGATATATCAATAGCAGAAAACATCAGTGTATGCAGGAATATTTCCCTTCAGCTCCATAATGTATATGGTTGGGTTCATTTTATCATTCCCATGTAGTCATTTACTTCTGACCTGAGTCCCAGTGTTTTCCCCTTTAACTTGCTCATCAGATGGCTCCTGATTTAAGCCAGCTGCCCAGCCAATAATTAAATTTTTCTCATATACTTTCTACCTAACTCTTAGGTGAGTTCTTCTTAAATTTGACATGCATAAGAATCATGTGGTGGGTCTTTTCAAGCACTGATTCCTCAGTCCTATTTCCAGAGATTCCTATTCAGCAGGTTCTGGAGTGGGACCAGAAATGTTCATTTCTAACAATCTCCCAAGAGATGCTGATCCTGCAGCTTTCTGAATTACATCTTCAGTAACTCCATCTTAGGTGATATAGATGGTCACCCTAATTCTATCAGAAGTTCAAAACTTAGCTATATCTGTTTTTCTCTATTTCCAATATATTAGCTACTCACTGCATACAATAAAATCAATCATTTGTGTCTAATTTTTAGTAGTCATAAAGTAGTTAATTTGAATAACTGATGATTTTCACTAGGAAGTTGCAATGCGTTTTGATAAAATCAAGCAACTTAACAATGTTGACCTTTCTATGAGTTCCAATCAATAGAAATTTAGGTAGTAAAAAAAATTATAAATTTTAGAGTCTCCAAGAGATTTTTATTCTTATTGACCCTCCAACTTTTAGAAGTTGAATATTACATTGACTTTTTCTCTTTGTCTATGATTTGTGCAAGTGTGTTTATTTTTACTTTAGGCAAACCATCAAGAGCAAGGACTTTCTTTGACAGAAACAATTTCTCTATAATGTTAATAAGTACAATTAAGGTGATAGTGTGGTGGATCCTTTCTTCCCCCCATCTTCCTCCTGACCTCTGTCACTCCAGCTGAAACCATCCTCTCTAAAATAAGAGGCTAACAATCTAGGTTTTGTTCCAGTGCAGAGGAAAAGAAAGTATACTTTGAAGTCAATGAATTTATATCTTTAACTTTGGAAACTGAAGTTACCAGTTTAAAACACAAGTGTGCTTTGCTAGACAACTACATTCATCACATTTAAGAATACAGTATGGGGAGGACGTACAGGGCTCGTATCATAGCCTGGATTGCACTGAGACTTGTCAAATAGACCCTCTCTGGACAGTACTTCTCAGAAACTAGAACGTTTCCATGTAGCAGCAGCCATGAAGAAGATTCATGCTTTGGCATTCCAGGGATAATAGACTATTGGTGACATATGTCATAGTGATGACATTACATTATATCAGTTACAGAGAGAGAACTAAATAAAGCCTAGACTAGGGAAAAAAGGAAGACAGTATTGTTACCTGCAATCAAATGTTACTCTTAAACAGAGAAAGATGAATTACACAAAAGTAGCTTGATTACAAAAAGTACTGTCAACAGACAAAATCTGCTAGGCCATTAAATAATAATGCCATTGATATGTGATCCAAAATATAGCCCTAATGAAATAAAGCCTTATTAGTGAGCTTAATAGATGTAGTTATCTTGTTAATTATTTGACTTTGTCAATGACATAAAATTTTCGCAGCTAGTTTTCTGGTTCTATATCAAATCAATGATTTATTAATTGATCTTACTAAAGCAGATATAGATCATTTTATGTATCTAGATATTACATAAGTATTATAATAGATAGGTTACTCTTTTTTAATTCATATAATTTTATAGTGTGAAATTACTTAAGATTTATTTTACTTTGTAAAATAGCATTGGGCATACACATATTTATTTCAACATCTATAAGCCATCAATAGACTGTACTGCAAATAAGAAAAAATAAGGGTGGAGGATGTATGAAGGAAGGAAGTAGGGAGAGGAAAGAAAGAACTTTCAAATCCATCATATACTTGTAAGCCACAACTGACGCAGAGAAGGTCACCATGGTTTGCATCACTTGAAAATTCACTGCTAGGCAAATTATCAGTATCTTCAAGTTAACCACTGGCATATGATCCTTGAAAGACAGTCATTTCTAATTTTAACTTTTCTGTACCTCTCAGAAAGGACAATAATGGAGAAAGGATTTTGACTATGGAAACATACCCTAGATATAATTTCCAAATCCACATTGCCAACTATGTAACTTGAAGACTGTTCAACTTTTCAAAGCTTTGGTTTCCATTTTATGAGGCATCTATGTTCTCCTGGACTTTTTCTCTTATTTATGCCACAATATTTCATGTACAGCAGTAAAATTGTATTTTTTAGTATGCCTTGTTCTAGGATTCAAAAGGATACAATACAAAAAGATACTGGTTGAAGTATATGGGAAAATCATTTAAGAGTTTAAACCTTAAGGTATTGGATTAAAAAGAAGAGTGCGTACAATATTTCCTCTTTTAATTTTAAGAATTTCTTGTGCAGGGTTTCTATGGATCAATCTTCTAACTATCAAGAAATCCATCTAAATTATGGCGAACTTAGCACTAGAAAACTTAGCACACTAGAAATCAATATAAAAGGAATACTTGTTTGTTGTACATTAGCAGTAATTAAATGTTTTAGAAACTATAAAATGTATTTCTGTATGATCAAATGAGAAAATGCTTTGTGGAAAGAACTACAAAATAGACATCAAATTGAATCTAATATAAAGCAGATGCCTTGGAAAGGAAATTATATTTAAGTGGGGAATCAAGGAGGGCTATTGATTTACTTAGATTGCTGGGATTTCCTAGAAAAGTAAAGTATTCTATATTATTCATATAATTTAAAGTCATTATTAATTAGAAGGCAGATATAATTTTATTGAGGGATGAATGAAAGCAAAGTATACTAAATTTGCACATCACTAAAGGAGTTCTAGAGATGACTCCATAATTATTGTCTTCAATTTTGGTTCAGTGCTACCAATTTCCCTGCAAGTCAGGTCCTGCCAATGGCTTAGAATAAGAACCAGGAGGAAGAAGGGTTTGATCTGACTTTTTTACTACTTTCCTTTAATACGCCACCTTTCTTACTATGCTGCCTCTGCCCCACCCCCACCCCCCGCCCTCAGGATCCTGGTGTAGGTACCAGGCATAATAGAAAAAACAAACAAAACAAAAAACACATTTTACCCAGCTGGAATACTCCTGTTTCTCTTGACTCTTGGATATTCACTTTCATAGCAGATTAAATGCTGACTGTTTATTGAGAAAACCAACTTTCCATGGGAAACTACATTGAACTGATTGAGGACTGATCACTGATATCATAAATATTTGCTCTGTCAAACTGACTGACACTTATTCTTTCTTTCCCACTGCCATGTGGGTTGGTCCAGCCAATGCACCCTGGCCTTAAAAGTTCTCAGGATGAGAGGGAGAGAACAAATACGTACTTTTGCATATATTTCCACACTCTTGGAACTACTGTGAGTTTCTCACAAGAGTCTCATGCTTATAGTAGCATGGGGCAGAACTGTAATTCCTTTACCACAACTGGGGTTCTGTTGAGAACTGAGAGGTCACCCTTCTCCTTGTAGACATCTGAAATGTCTGAGTGTTTTTCACTGCCTCCTACCAATTTGGCTGTAAAAGAAAATACATTCTGAAACATAGAAGCATTATAGCATTCTGAATTCCTGCAAAAATTATTTAATTAATCAACATCCATTTAATGAATCTGTAACTTATGTAGGCTATTGGAGTTGTGTATGCTGGATGCCATTTCAGTCTCATGCCCTGCAAGGTGGTAACTGGCTCTGGCGCTGTTCATGAAAATGGGCAGATAATTCCACCTATTGTCTTTAGGTCTACTGCCTCTGCCAGCAACTCAGACAACATGAAAATTCCCATTCAAATTTTCATTGTTTTAGAAAACTTGAAAATAGAATAATGTTAATACACTGAGTAAAAGTTGGGGCAGAGAGAAAGAAATAAAGGTAAATATAAGTGCACTAAAATCCCTTTTTTAAAGAATGGAGTTAAGAAAATAGATATTACCTATATTTATAAATCAAGGTGTAGAGTTTTGAGATTTCAGAAATCCAAGAAGAATTAATGCCTAATGATATCCACTGCTCTCATCAGGCAGTCTATCTTTATATCTTTATTTGGGCACTAACTTAATCTCTCAGTTAACACTACAGTAAGTCCATGCTACTATTGATATTCCTGAAAAACCAAGAAAGTGACTTAAGGCTTTTTTTTTTTTTTTTTGGCTAATCTCAATTCCAAATATAATAAGAACTTCTATGAATTTTCAACTCTGCTGCCATTATTCTTTTTGCCAACAGTACAATAATATGAGGATTTCCATACAGAAGAACACTGCTTAATATATTTTCAAAAATAGATTTAAAATGTAGTACCTTTACTTATATTTTGAAAGTACAAAGAACATACCAAGATATATGTAAGCAGGAACTGTTATATTTTTATTATTGTTAAATAACAATATTCATTTAGTAAATAATAGTATTAATATATTAATATTTGATAAATGATAAATGTTATTAATGGATATAATAGGAAGACTAGGAAGTCTTCTAGTATTTAAAATATAAATATGAATAAAAGAATAGATTCCTATCAAGGAATTTATATTTTAGCAAGGGAAGATAAATAATAATAATGTAAATTAATTATCTATTATTTAGGACTATGCAGATTAAAGATAGTTTATCAATACATGTAGGATCAAAATGTTGGAAATTGGGAGGTCAGATTTTAATTATTAAATAGGGTTTTCTGTTAATTCTTATCGAAATGATGAGCTTTGAGCAAAGACTTAGGAAAGTGGTTTAGTGGTATAGATTTTTGTGTCCATTCCAGAAGAAATAAATAGCAAATACACAAAGTTATGGTAGAACCAAACAGGCCAGTGTAGCTGGAATGTCTTGTGAGAGTGAGAGTAGAAATAGGAAATGAAGTCCCAATTAAGGTATCATTGCAGGATAAAAGTTACATAGGGTTTTTTAAAGACTGCAGTTTTTTTTTTTTTTCATGTTTTGCCTCTTTATTTTTTTTAAATTTTTATTGTTATTTATGTCTTTTACGTTTTGTATTCCCCTTGGGTAGCCCACCACCAATTCACCCGTGATCCATCTCCATGGTCCCTTGTATTCTTTTCTATTCCATTTTGTGCCCTTATCCTCCCCTCCTCCCCCCGCCCCCAGCTGAGTGTCTCTCTCCTATTTGGTTTCCCTATAGTCCTGTTATAAGTGAAGCCATTCGGTATTTTTCTTTTTCTTTCTGGTTTATTTTACTGAGTATGATTCCCTCTAATTCCATCCATGTCCCTGCAAATTGCATGTGTTTATCTTCTTTCCATGCTGAATAGTACTCCATTGTGTATATGTACCACATCTTCTTGATCCAATCATCTATTTTTGGGCAGCTGGGTTGCTTCCATACCTTTGCTATTGTGAATAGTGACACAATGAACATACTTGTGCATGTATCTTTTCAAATTAGTGTTTTTGTGTCCTTTGGGTAAATTCCCAAAAGTGGTATTGCTGGGTCATATGGGAGCTCCATGTTTAGCAGTTTGAGGAATCACCATACAGTTTTCAATTCAGTAAGAACTTTAAAGTTATAGTATATATTAAGGAACATTACAATTTATGATATTTACAGTCATGAGACTATATACACTCACCAAAGAAGAGAAACTAGTTCAGAATGAGAAATGACAGAATTCTGGACCTTAAGACTTTCTAGCAGTTAAAGTTTGGGAATAGAGGGTAAAACAGCTATGATGCAGAAGGAACACCTGTGAAGTGGGAGAAAAAGCAGGAAATAGTGGTAGCTTGGAGGGGAAATTAAAAAATACATCAAAGAAGATAGAGTGAGCATCTATGTGAAGTGCTGCTATTAGATTTAGTAAACTGAGGAATGTAAACTAATCACAGGATTTAACAATGTGGAGATTTTACTGCTGAGCTGTGAAAGAACAGTGAGATAGGAGGTGTAGAAACAATATTGAGATTTGAGAAAACAGTAGAAAGCAAAAAATTGGAGAAATTGAACTTTTCTAAGGAGTTTCAGTGTAACTGTCAGTAATGCTTCAAGATAAGAGTCATTGTCATTTTACAGATGAAAGAGACAAAACTGAGAATAAATGGTCTGAAGTCACACAGCTTGTATGAACTACTAACCTAATTCTTTCTGTTGTTCTTGGCTCTTTTCCAAAGTGACCTAAGAGATTGGATAGTAGTCAATTAATTCTTATTTATGTGGTTTTGTGAGAATTGCATGATTTATATACACAAATTGTGTAGCACAAAATCTAACACATTATAGGTAAAAAATACATTGACTCTTCTTTTCTCTACTCACATTCAGTCTGAAATATATGATCATTAGTAAATGTAAAGCGAGTATTTACTGCACATGAAACGTGATGACATCAAAGGTTATACATCCTATCGAAAGAATATATGCAGTTTATAACTTAGATTTCTTCCTATAATAGAGGACTGCAATAACTGTAGATCTTACTGTTTTTTTTTTGGGGGGGGGGTTCAAATCTTGATAACAGATAAAAAGGAATATTTTATCCTATGCAACCTGACTGATATATTTTAATAAAGATATGTATATATAATGTGTAAACTTACCTGGGTAAGTTTAATAGCTGTTCATCTATACGAAGAAGAAAGTTGTAAGATATAAATTTTCCTCTAGTTGTCTTTTAAAACAAACATTCTTTGGTAAACTTTTTAACTTAATGGCGACAAAATTCTGGAAATGAATAGTATGTGGTATAGAAATATTCACATTATTTGGATAATTATTTCAACCACTGAATAGAAGAAACAAAATGAATCTGTGTTCTTGTAAAATGATATTTAGGGATTAGTGATCACACAGAGATATTTAAACAACACCCCCTTTTTTAATAAAAAATATTTTGAAAATTCATACATGGGATCAAAGTTTTCAGTGACTTGGGGAAGCAGTAACTGATCTCATTTTCCTGGAACTTTGATAAATAAATGAATTACGTAGGCAGATATAAGTGGATAGAGGTATATATCATAACATATTTTTATACTGGAAGAGGGCCTTAAGTATTTCAATTTACATATTCTTTCAAACCAGATTACCAAAAAGATCAAAGGTCATCTCTTTAAAATTACATACCGGGCCTCCCTGGTGACGCAGTGGTTGAGCCATGCGCTGTGGAGCTATTGGCAGCGGGCGATGAGAGTTCCAAGCCCAGTGGGGAGAATCCCACATGGTGCGGCAGACCTCTCCTGCCTCGCCTGCTGCTCCCCTCAGCAGTGTATTTCTGATCTGCCTGTTCTGCTCCCCACTCTGTCTCTGGTGAACCCTCTTGCCGTCCCACGCCTCTGGCCTGTACCCCAGCTTGTATGTATGAATAAAAATAAATCTTAAAAAAAAAAGTTACGTACTACAGGGCCTCCGTGGTGGCACAACGGGTTAAGCACAGCTCTATGAAGCTATCCAGGCACTGCAGCATGAGTTCGATACCAGGCCAGGGAAATTCCCACATGGTGCAGCAGACCTCTCCTGTCTCATCCGCTGCTCCCCTCAACAGTGTACTTCAGTCGATCTACCTGTTCTGCTCCTCACTCTGTCTCTAGTGAATCTTCTCACCCCCCCCACACCTCTGGCCTACACCCAGCTTGTATGCATAAGTAAATAAATCTTTAAACAAATTAAATTACACACTACACTGGGTATTAGAGAGAAAATACATTTTAAAGTAAATAAATTTTGAAGCTGGGGTTTTAGGAAGGTGCCTTGGGCTACCACTATCAGGAGATAACTTTTTGAGGGAATTCTGTTTGCCCTGAGAACAAACTGACAAGAAGTTGTCAAAATGGTGGGAAAGAATGTTGGAGAGGTTAGCCAGGCATAGTAGATAGGATCTTGCATGCCAGGTAACAAGTGTGGAATTATTGTAATGACAATGGAAACCTTTAGAGAACTGTAGGTAAAGCAATGAGGTGATTCATTTGTTTATTTTTATTAATGATGTACCATTATTTTACTTTGGTGGAGCACTATGGGTTCTTTAGTGGTGAGAAAACTGTACTGTGATAGGAGAAAACCTATACTGTGAGAAAACAAACACATAAACTAGGGTGACTTAATAAGGATGTATAAAATCACTCTAGCTGATAAAGTGCAGAATGGGACAGAGGAACTAAAAAGGCTCAATATTAGAAGGTTGCAAAGGTTGCCCAGGTTTGGAGAGATCTTAGCCAAGAAGAAGAAAATATAAGAGCTAGATAACAGTAATTATAGCAAAGGAAAGAAATTATATACTTCATTTATAAAATGTGGAGCTATGTGAAAGGGAAGAAATATAACTTTTTTTAAAAGATTTATTTATGCCTACAAGAACTGAAGTGTAGGCCAGAGGTGCAGTGACTGACAGGATCCACCAGAGACAGAGTGGGATGCAGAACCGCAGAGCTACTGAAATACACTGCTGAGGGGAGCAGTGTGTGAGACAGGAGAGGTCTGCTGCGCCATGTGGGTTAGCTTCCTGTCTTGGGATATAACTCAGGCCACAGTGACTGGAGATAACTTGATAACTCTGAGACTTTAACCCCTGTGCCACCAGGGAGACTTAGGGAAGAAGAAAGATAACTTTAACTGGAAAGAGCTAATTTGAAACGCTTCTGAGTTTGTAATATCGGTAGTAGAATTCTGGAAAAACACCGAAAATGGAGACTAAAGTTTACCAGGAAGATAGAGTAGGTTGTTGTGGGAGAAATATAGGAGTGAGTCCAGAGGCATGGGGTTGGAAAAAATCCATCGCAGAGTGGAGAAGAGAAAAGAGGGATTTATTGAAATGCACTGCTAAGAGAAGCACCGGGCAAAGGTAGGAGAGATCTGCACATGACGAAGGATTTGGGGCTCCCTTTTATAACCTGTTTTGAGTGGTTTGGGGCTAGTTAGTGCTCAGATGTCTTTTTTTTTTTTTTTTTTTATACATACAAGTTGGGGCACAGGCCAGAGGTGTGGGGCGGCGAGAGGGTTCACCAGAGACAGAGTGGGGAGCAGAACAGGCAGATCAGAAATACACTGCTGAGGGGAGCAGCGGGCAAGGCAGAAGAGGTCTGCCGCGCCATGTGGGATTCTCCCCGGCCGGGCGTTGAACTCGAGTCGCCGCTGCCAACAGCTCCACAGTGCAGCGCTTAACCGCTGCGCCACCGGGGAGGCCCCAGTTAGTGCTCAGATGTCTTATCTTGGACATTGACCTTTGACACAAAGTGTGTTCTGGCCCTGCTTCCTCATTCATGGCCAAAGTGAACAGTCCTATGGCCTGGTTCCCTTAGCAACCTCATTAGTTCCCTATCCATGCTTCCCAAACCTTCCTGCTGGACAAGGGGTGGGAGCTTAGTTTTAAACCTTATTAAATGATACCCCAACATAGGTCATACAGTTTGGGGGATTTTCAGTCTAACAGATATCATTAAACACTTAGAAAAACTGGCATTTTACCAGTTACTGTGGGCTTAGGTACTTTGTGAAATATTCTATTTCACAATGCAAAAGCCTGTAAACTTGAAGAAGCAAGAGTGGGAAAGAGAAGGATTTAGAATCTAAAAGGAAGAAGTAAGAGGGAGAGAGATACCAGTATCACCCCAGTCCCACATTACCAACTAATGCTACTCTCTTTCATGGGAAGAACAGGGACAGTGTTATGTTCTGTAATATAAATGGGGTATTGACATACATATCTATAGGAGATATACATGAAAATGTGCATCCTGTACTCAATGAAATTATTAGCAAATCGTAAAATAAAAAGCAATGGCCTTCTTAATTCTATTTCAAGATTCACCGTTACACAATACTTCAGAAATTGAAAATTGTGCAACTGGGATTTTCACGATCCAACTCTACATGGCATTTCTTAGCAAGCTTTCCTCACTGCCAGCCCCACTGTCTGATAACTCTCTCATTCTACCCCTCCCAACCCATATGTTCACGATGCCCTTCCCTCATATTGTCACCTGTCATGTTTCTACATTCCCATTATATATAACTCAGACTTTTTTGCCTCCCCTACATTTTCCAGTCTATATTTCATTGAGGTCAATCCAATGCAGAAAAACAACCATATCATCTTTCATAGAAAAGTGTGTGTGTGTGTGTGTGTGTGTGTGTGTGTTGTTGTTGTTGTTGTTGGAGAAAAGGCTGTGAATACTTCTAATCATTTTCATGTCTGAGAGATGAGATAACTTCTTTGGGATGGATGGATGGATGGATGAATGGAAGGAAGGAATAGTAAAGTGTGTGAAGAATTTTCTCACAAAAAGACATATTCTCTGAAACCATGAAGTAGTTAACGTATCTATTTGAAGTTTTAAATTAACTTATCCAACACTCAGAATTTCACATGCTTTCCAAAAAGAAGCACATAAAAACAATTAATTTGCCTCCATCTTAATTAAATGATGAAGGAATTCAACCAGCTCAGCTTTTAAATTTAATCATAATTAATCTAAATAGGTACAGAATGCATTATTATAGTGGCTCAATAAGAGTCAGTGGCATCTGTCAGGAACATTTCAACTCTATAGGTTGCTTCGTTTATTCAGAAAGTGATAACAAGGCAGGAAATCATTAAGAAGTCTTTTGTTGAGATGACAGTGCATTTTTTCAAGTTTGTCTCCAGATACACTAAATGATTAAAAACCTTATACATTAAAAATCTACTTACAAGAGTTCTTAGACCCGATATCAAAAACATGAACAAAAAGGGGAAAAAAAACTGATAAAATGGACCTCAGAACATGAAAATCTTTGCTTTGCAAAAGACCATGTGATTGAATATGGTAATTTAAGCTCTGATAAAGACTTTTGCATTATTTTTTATGTATTTGGCACCACCTATATAATTTAATGTTGTCTTTTATAGAATATAGAACAACATGATAGTTTTGTTTCACCTAGAGCAATATGAGATAAAATATGAGAATTATAGCTTCTTTATCAGATAAAACAGTTCATTTTGCATAGTCTAGTACTATTGAAGGCAGAGGTTTGAAATTCAATCTTCAAAACAATTACTATCTGCTAAAGCCATAATGATAGAAAATGAAGAAAGGCTTTGTCTTATATGGATGATTTCATGGTAATTTTGACTGGCATGTGTGTGTGTGTGTATGAGAGAGAGAGAGAAAGAGAGTTCTGTTTATTGCTCTCCATTCATTATTTTGTTTTTAAAAAAAATCTAGCTAAAATATAGAGTTTTTTGTGCTATGTTGCCAAGGCAGGTACAGAAAAGACAAAAGTTAAAGTCTACTAGAAAAAGGCTATGTTTGAAAATTTGAATGTAATCAACTAGGAACAAAATATTTTTTATGACTTTTTCAAAATGAAAAAGAGAAATTCTAATGAGTATTCCAATATACGACATTATTTTCAAATATATGAATGAGTTAACACTGCTACTAGTGGAATAAATTTTATATATTTAATTTTTTTCTTTTAAATATTAGCAAAATTAACATTAACTCACATTGAGCCTTTGGATTTATTTTCACTCAACAATGAATTGCTTGCAATCAATGGCGATTTCAGCAAATGGTTCTAAGAATTAAATGTCCAAGGGCACACGCATCACATACACACGGAAAACCTAATACCATACTTTTACAAAAATAAACTCAAAATGAATTACAGAATTACAAGTGAAACATAAAATTATAAAATACTTAAGAAAACATGAGAGGAAATTTCAGGAGCTAGGACTATGTGAAAGACTGCTTTTGACAACAAAAGCACAAATTAAAAAGGGAAAGATAAATTGTATTTCATCAAAATTTAAAACTTTTGTCCTGTAAAGTGGAGAAAATATTTGCAACACATATATGCAGCAAAAGACTTATTTCTAGAGTATATAAAGAACTCAAAAATAATAAAACAATTACTTTTGAAAATGGACAAAATACATAATTATACATTTCACTGAATAGATATTCCGATGTCAGTTAAGTATATGAAAAAAAGATTCAACATCATTATTCATTAGGGAAATGCAATTCAAACCACTGAGATATCAATATATTATATCAGAATTGCTAAAGTAAAAATAATGATAACACAGTACTGGCAAGATGAGGAGAAACTTAATGACATATGCATTGCTGGTGGCAGTGTAAAAAGGTCCAGCCATTCAGAAAAAAGAATAGGTCAGTTTCTTACAAAGCAAAACATGCTCTTGACACACAATTCAGCACTCCTAAATAATGTATATTCACTCAAAAACTTCAACAAATATTCGTAGTAGCTTTATTCATAATAGCCCCAAGCTGGAAAATAACCCAAATGTCCTTCAAAGCATAAACTGTGGTTCATCCATACTATGGAATATTCCGCAGTAAGATAGAGCAAAATTAATAATTTGCTTGGATGGAGCTCAAGGAAATTGTGCTAAATGAATGAGGCTTATTTCAAAAGGTTGTGTTCTTCATGATGCCTTTTATATAAGATCCTTTTTTAATTTTTCATGTAATAATTTCCAGGTTAGGTCTATTATTTTAAATAATTGTGTTGACATGGGCAATATTGGTCTACAACACTGTTGTTGGGGGCTGTGTACTTAGGCACAAGAGGTTATCACAGGAAGTAAAAGTTATGTAGGAATTAGGCTGCCCAAAGATTTCCCAGCCCAGATGGGGGGAGGGCTTGGTATTGTCCGGAGCCACCAAGCAACCCGAAGTCCTAGGTACATCAGATCAGATCAGCGTCCACGCAGTAGTCAATGTTCCTTACAGTAGAGATACCCTGAGAATCTAGTAGGGCGCATGGGCTATATGTCTTTTCCCGGGCCACAGTGTGTCCCTGGCATGGCCATTTCTCAGACCTCCTTGTGGAGACGCTGTTAGTCAAGTCTTCAGTTTTCTTCCAAGTACAGTCCCTACCCCCCTGAATGTTTGTTCTCTGCATCTGTGGAGGAAGAGACAACTCCAGGCCCTGTATAACACTCTTGAAATGACAAAATTGTAGAGATTTAAAAAAACATATATGAGTGGTTGCATTGTTTTCTGAAGGTGGATAAGAGTAGATGAGTCTCTGAGAGATTTTTAAGAGAGAAACTTGATCCACCCTTGATGCAGTTCTCTGTTTTGACTATTGTGTGGTTGCATGAATCTTCACACACGACAAAATTATGTAGAATTAAATAAACGCAAGAACAGATGCACACATACAAATAGGTGCATGTAAATAGGTAAAATCTGAAAGTGTAGTTGTGTTTCAAAATCTACTGGGTGGTGATACTGTATTATAGCTATGTAATAAGCTATTATTGAGAGAAACTTGGTTAAAAGGATACAGGTTTCAGGATTTCATGTAAATATACAGTTGTGTCAAATAAAATAATTTTTAAAATCAAAGGAAATAATTTTTTAAAATACAATTTATTTTGAGAGCTTTTAATTTTAAATCACTAACCGAGATCATAAAAGCCATGCTCAGTTTACAGATTTATTATGAAAACAATTAGAATTTGGTTTTTCATATTAAATAATTAACCAATATTTGCTAAGTAGTAAACTTAGTTTTCATACTGAGGAAATAGTATTTATAAAACAGATTACTTTGTATATTGAGATATTGCCTAAACCCAGCAGGGATCAAGTGAAAGTGAAGGATAAAGTATCTGATCCATAGTGTTGCTCCGGAGGGAAGTCTTTATTTCTAAGGATTTGTACTTCCAAGCAGATTTAGCTGATAATGGACACATTGTTTCCTCATTATTTGACCCTTGCATATTAGTAATCTTCAATAGCATCCTCACTACTGAAATCATATAGTTACCTCAAGTTTAGCAGATAGAAGTACCTTGATAAAATGTAGAATTTCTTACATAAATAGTCTGCAGTAGGTAAAATGAAATCTTTTACTTATACAAAAGAGTAAATACTAGCTTTTAATTAAAAATATTTCCTACTTATATAACACTTTTTAAGTTTGCTGGAAAAGCTGAATTGATAAGTTTAATGTGGACACATTGAACAGGGACATGTACTTAGCACATATTTCTGAACTCTTCTCTCCAAACTCCTTGACAGGGTAACTCAGCTGTAAAAATTACCTTAGCTAATTGCATTTAGCCTACTAAAAAAATCTCCCATGTACCTTTTATTTCTCATCAATTCTCCATTGCCCAACAGACTCTTGACAGTCTCGTCTTCATAGGCACTGAAGGTTCTCACACCATCTAACATGAGCAGAAAAGGGATGATCCTGACCTTCACATTTCCTATGTGGCATAAGAATGATTGTCCTAAATAAACACAAGCACCCTCAACAAATACAATTTAGGAAAACTTTAACCACAATAAATGTGAACCCTTGAGGATATGCAATTATAGTGGTGTCTAAGAGAGTACTAGAGGGGCAAATAGATGCCATAGGGGCATGCTGGTCCGTTAGGCAGAGAGGCAGCTCACAGTCAGGGGTAAATGATGAAGCTGAGGTTCAGAAATCTGTGGACGTGCAAAAAACTAAACCTTTTCCAAAGGTGTTAGAGTTCGTGATGGACAAAAAGAAGCAGATATGTTTAGACTCCTCTAACTAGTTTAGACTAAGTCTAATAAAGTAGAAGAGCTATGGTCTGGGACTAACCTGCAATGAGAAACATAAAGTATTGGAATAATGAAAGTGACTTTCCCAGTAGAATATTATGGTATATAATTAGTGTTCCATAATATTTTTTATGAGATTAAAAAACAAATTCAATATTATAAAAGGAAGTTGATAAGAAGGAAGAAACATTTTATAGGAGCACCAGTACAGTCTCTGAAGATGGTGATTTCTGCATATATTACACCACATTACTAAACCTTTTCAGGCACTTAACCTTAGGTTTGCGAGATTTTGATTTATGGGGCATTTGAGAGACAAGAGGCCTATTTTTGCTTAGATTCAACAATTTATAAAATTCAGAATCATGTCCACTGGTTGTATATGATTAAAAAGCAAACACTGGAAAATAGATAGCGAGTAATTAAGAGAGTACAACAGATAAAAGTCAGCAAAATACATGAAATACAAACAACAACAAAAGTTATAAAAGCTCTCAGGTGAACTAGGAAGTAACAATTTGGTATCTGGACTAATTATAGTTGAAAGAGTCAATATAGGACGCCAGCAATCAGCATCTCATAAGGCAAACCTGGTACTTTAGATAATAGCCCTTGGTCAATCTTCTCCAATATTTTTCCTAATTAGAATGAGTTTTCATGCGGTAAAAGTTGAAAGAAGAAAATGATAAGTTAAAAGCTAAATGGAAAAATCTATAGACATCTAGTAAAATTTATCCATTCAATAAATTAAAGTATTTTGTTTGTTTTGTCTCGCTTTTAGACAAAGTAGAATCTAACTTGAGAGCATAAACTCTGGCCCCTGATACCTGATTTTTTTTTTTTAAGATTTATTTATTTATACATACAAGCTGAGGTACAGGCCAGAGGCGTGGGGTGGCGAGAGGGTTCACCAGAGACAGAATGGGGAGCAGAACAGGCAGATCAGAAACACACTGCTGAGGGGAGCAGCGGGCGAGGCAGGAGAGGTCTGCCGCACCATGTGGGAATCTCCCCGGCTGGGCGTCGAACTCCTGACAGCTCCACAGCGCAGTGCTCAACCGCTGCGCCACCAGGGAGGCCCCTGATACCTGATTTTGAATCCTGGCTTTAAAGTCCACTGGATCTATGGATTGGTAGTAATCTAAGTAAATCTAAGTAATTTACTTAACTTCTGTATCTGAGTCACCTCATTCGTGAAATGGCATAACATTATGAATTTACCAGCTTGCTGTGAAATAGTCAACTCATATTAGTTATATGGATAAATTGCCATGGTTAGTACCAGGAACATAATAGGTGCCAAAAAAATACACTGTTTTATCATTATTTTAAAACATTTCATGAATTCTACTTTGTTCTAAGGACTGTAGGAAACATTCTCAGTTCTTCCCAATATTCATGTCTTCCTCCCTCTCAAAAAATATAAATATTAAATTTGGTATCTAAAATCATAAATAGAAAAAAAAATTGAAATAGAAAATACTTAAAGCTGTCAACAATTACAGTGAGTGTTGTCACTGTGTAATAGCAGAAGTAAAACTTGTCAAAATTGTTCCCTGTTGGTTTGATCTTTTGTTTTCTTTCATCCGTATTACTGTGTTTTTTACTTTCTGCTTTATTTCCATCCAGGACTGATGTTCTGTCATTTACGTAGGCCCCATAAAGAGAGACAAATAAAAAAATCTGATTAATTAATTAATATCAAGTGACTTATTGCCTCTAATTGTGCCTTGTGGGTATAATAGAATTAATGAGTTGTCAAATGTCAGAGGCCTGCAGCAGCACTAAATGATACTTCACAGCACATTGTGCTGACCGCTGCTAGTGCTCAGTGGAAGCAGGAACGCACCTACCTTATTTTATTTTTTATTAACTAATGTTCACAATTGTAGTGCAACCATCCCAGGCTGGGTAGGTTCATTGCTGATTCGTACAGACAAAAAGATTTTGGAGCTCTCGGTATCATTTTTCAGGCCTTTAATGCTGAATTGGGAGACAGTAGCTGAGCCCCCAGCCTCAGAGTGATGCTGCTAGCCCTGAACACCGGAGCTGACGAGCCCTTTCCCCTACCCTTCTCCACCCAGGTGTCCACACACATAAGTGTGCATGCCCCATGTTCACGCTCCCAAGCACTTTTTGCATAATATGATATCACGTGCAGGTAGTGCACCCTGGGTGGAAAGCAAGAGGACCATAGAGGTTGGTGGCAGGAGGTGGAAAAAACCTGATTTAACTCCATTTTCCCTACAACAATCATTGATCAATGACCAGTGAATAGTTGTTGTAGAGTACCACTGTTGATAGATGTCAATAATAGACATAGATTGTTGGAAAAACCAGGTATAGGCATATGTAAGTTAATCAAACATAGCTTCTTAAGAAGACTCTACAACAAAGAGGTCTGTGATTATCTGATAAAGGTATAGACATTGTGACCTCTAAGTTCCTCTAATGGATTATCAGGAAACACAGTTGTCCATGTAAATATGAGGGAAGGATGGTCACATAAGACATCCTGGATGATTAACTCTCTCTTCCCAGCCCTGGTTGGGACAGTTTAGTTTAAAACTTGGCTGGAGACAGGCTGAACAAGGTTCCTTTGTTAAGAGAGCCCATCCTTAGCCTCTTTCTAATCCAAAACATTCAACCTTATACTCCTACTACACCTGAGGGAAAATATATTCTCTAATTCAATATTTAGAATTAGAACAAGGGTCAGTTGCCCATGTGTGTCTGACAATCGTGCTCATAAGCTCTTTGCCCCCCTACTATATTCTACCCTGTGGTAGCGAATCAAAAGTTTTAAAGTGATTCTTTTCTTCATGATGTTGGAAATTATAGCAGAAAAATTACAAACAATAACTTTAATAATGAACTAATTGTAAACATGGCATGAGCTTACTCTTAATGTGTACAGTGTGGAGGAAAAAAATGACCTGTATTATTTTTTTTATTCCTCCAACACTAACCCTGAGCTGGGAGACTAAGGTCTAAGAGGTTAAATTGTGACCTAGTGTAAAGAACAGAGTTGTATTCATACCTGAGGAGTTCTAACTACAAGGTCTGACTCTATGCCACTCTAAAACTATCCTTGAGAACATTTTTTTGCCAGACTTTCCACGCATGGATGCTATGCTGTTGTCAAGCTACTGCCTGTTTCTCTGGAAAAGTGGGAAAATCATGTCATGATATCACCAGTTGGTATCACCAGCCCTGAGTCCAGGAAACTGATGGAAAGTAGCAAAATCCATTACCGCTTGCACAAACCAAGCTGAGAATGTCACCGGTCTGCATGGCACAGTGACAGAATTAAAGTGACTGTGTCATGATTTTGAAGCATATTCGATGATTTAGAGGGCACTCCAACATTGCCTTTCAGAATTTTTCTGTGTCATTCCTGGGTGTCAGTTTTAAAGATTGAGTTTCATGGAACTACATAAGTCCTTTTTTGAAAAGCACTGCAGAGGCATTGATTTGAATACTTTACAGGATCGGGGGAAGGTGGTCTTCTTGCTGAAAGAAAGGCAAAGGCAGAACCACACCGCTTTTCAGGACATCACTAAAAAAAAATTCAGAGATGTTGTTCTGTTTCCTTGACAGAAAAAAGCATCTGAATGCCACTTCACAGCAACAGTCCATAAAAGGCATATCAATCTTCACCTCTGTTTCTCCATCTTCAAAAATTTTGGACATGATTATATCTTATAAGATATTAGTACCAAATGTCTGTTAACAACCAACCCATCCATCAATAATGTACTCTAAAAGAAATCAGTTTCACTGATATTCTTCCCACACAGACTTTTAAAAGGTCATTTTGCAACAGTGTTTTGAAATAAAATATTAATATGAGAGAAATCCCTACTGCAATATAACCATTTAAATCAAATGAATGTTTAATTACATACTTTAGAAATTCCAAAAAATTATACAGAAAAAGCAATATTGGCGATATGTTCTAAACCTTCATTGTGTTTCAAAGCTAGTGGTAGTGGTACTTATCTTTTTACTGATAAAAATGATAGATCCTGACATATATTCCCTGTCATGTGCTATTAGCATTCATGTAGAACAGCAGCATCTTCAGCTGAGTAGGTAAGGCAGCAGGATTTGAAGAGACTAGCCAATAATCAGCAGGTTTATTGGATCTACCAGCAGGTGGATTATTTTAAAACCTGAACCTGCTGGGATTTTGTTCTCAGAAGAGTCTGTTTGTTTTTTGTTGTTCCTTTTGGTATATCTTTTGTAGTAGTGAATTTCCCATTAGCACACATTATCAAAAAATTCTGCTATCTAGATCAGAGGGAGTTAATTACTCATCAGTAGGGGTTATTGTCAGTGAGCTTGCACTTAACTGGAGGAAGAGAGATTGACGGTCATAATAATGCATTTCAGCAAACCAGTCTTGGGTGTATATATTCAGTTTTTGGATTTATATCCATTTAGTTATTGTATCAGAGTCAGTTGATTTAAGACAAAACATCTTTAAATACAAAAAAAGTGATAAATGAACTAAATACTAGGGAATAACGGATAAAAAGAATAATTAACTAAGTTCCTTTTCTCACTCATAAAATGTCTTAGGCAATGTCATGTCTTGCTGCAAAATGTCATTTTGCAATTATGATAGCCAGTGGCTACATATTATTGCAGTTCGCTACATATCAGGTCCTGTGCAAGAGTGTCACATGCATTTGCATTATTTCTATTTTTCACAAGAATCTATTAAAATAAAGCAGTTACACTGTTATCTTAGATATGGGGAAAATTAGTGTAAGGCAATTTAAATAATGCCTCCATGGCTAGTAAGCATCCAACAATTCCTAAAAACAAAATATTAAGAATCTTAAATGGACTACGACAGTCACAATACTGCTGCCTCCTTCTGTTGTTGTTTTTTTTTTTTTTGCAACGTTGTAGAATGATTTTTTTTAAAAATAGAAAATTTTACCATACCTGAGCTAAACAGGTTTTACAACTGAATTGGTTTTATACCTGAAAAACCCAAAAGAAGGGTTTGACTTAGAAGGTAAATATGGTAATCAAAGATTCTATTTCTTTTTATTTCTCCATTGTGCTACCTATAGTTTTGTTTGGTCCAAGGCTTTTCACTATGTCCAGTAATCATGAAGGAGAACCTTGACACATCCATCGAAGGAAGTTTGAAGTCTGCTCTATAAAACCCTTTCTGAATAGATCTGTCACCCAGTGCTGTGCACTTATTGCTGAGACAGCTCCACATGTCACTGTAGCAGAAGAAATGGGACTTAGGAGCCTACCTCTCAGACAAGGACTCTGACCTATAAAGGGAAAATTTGGGGTGTTTTTCAGGAACTACTAAAATGCCAAGACAGTGAAATTATGAAAAAAAATAAGAGTAGCAAATGTTGAGACTAGAGATAGGGGCTAAATTAAGTTAGGTTTCACAGGGACTATTTAAAGAATTTTGGGTTTATTCTAAATTTAATGGGAAGTATTTCTAGATTTCTGATCAGAATTGTTTTAAAAAGATTAATCATATGAGGGAATATGACTAATAAATAATATATAAAGGGTGTTTTATTCATAATGGTGGCCTAGGGAAGCGATGATGGTCACTGGAACTAGACTTATATCAGTGCAGATGTTTTTAGTAAATTGCCTTCGGTATATTTTGTAGACAGAATTGACAGGACATGAGGATACCTCTTGTATTAGATATTTTGAGTAAATAATTTCTCTAAAATTTGTGTCTGAATTATATTACTTGATTAACTTTTTCAGAAAAACTTTTGGGGAAAATAAAAATTGATTAGTGAAAAGGAATAACAGCAAAAAAAAAAAAACACTAAGTAGAAAAATCCACATGCCTTTTTAGTATCTTCTTTCCACTCTGACTCTATTGAATTTTTAAGATCGCCACTCTTCAATAATTTTGAAGTTCAGTGCTCAGGTATAATCTCCAGAAGGATTTACATAGCAAATTATTGTTTGTTTGTTTTTTTCTGTTTTATATCTATGATTATCACAATATTCTATCTGGAATGTTGCAACCTATTTCTTTGCAAACATTGCTGAGTGATGCTGTCATACAAAGATATTGAGAAATACTCTCAGTGAAACTATGAATTTTCAATAATACCATCATCTCTAAGAACAAACTATTTTTTTAAGGGATGGCAGTGACAAAACTGAAGTTATGTCCAAACTGTATAAAAAAATATAGGATTATTAGAGATTAGATAATAAGTACTTTTGATGTCATCTGGAGGCAGAATAATTGGTTGAAAGGTTGTATTTCAAAGGGTCATCTCTCAAGGGAATTACAAAATGGTTAAAATTTTGAAGATGAGATAATTCAGATGGTTTAATTGCTTTTTCTTGAGCAAAATCAGTTATTTTCTTATAAGGAACTCGCCTTATCCCTCAATGACCTTCTATACTGCAGCCTAAATTATCTTTAAAGAGTAGGGGAAAATCTCATTCACATGTCTTCTCCCACTAGAAACTAAGAATGCAGCATAAAATAATAACATTGACATTTTCTAATAAAACCAAATAAATCAATCCTTAATCTGCAACCTAAAATACATGGACTTCTTTATGCTACAAAATAAAATCAAGCCTTATTTCAAAGTTTCAAAGTCCTAAATTGCCTTTCACACATTTCAGACTGACATTTACCACACAACAACTTAATACCAAGGTAGGTCTACCTCAGTCTCAATAAAAACATTATTTATTGCAATTCATCGCTCAACAAATGATTCTGCTAGTTTTTCGTTTAGCTATTCAACTAATGTCTATAAAACACTCTTGTGTAGACCAGGGACTCTGACAGTCACTAAGGATACAATAATAATTTTTTTAAATGGCCAAGCGCATCTCCTGTCATGTAACTATTATTAGTGTATACATAATATGCTATAAAGAAGAGAAAGTTATAGAATTTGTAATAGATGAAATGATTAGTAAAATGTGTGTGAAAGCTCTCCCAGAGTGATGATTTCGTACAAAATCTAGAAACCAGGTAAACCAAGGGAAAGAAGGAGGAAAGTATAATCAGGCAGAGGGAATAACCTGAGCAAAATTATATGATGAGAGAAAACAGTAAAAATGAGGAGCTTAAAGAAAGTCAATGTAGCCACTGTGAAGAAGAGTGTGGTTTAGAGAATCAAGTGGGGCCAAAATTACAGAGACTTTATAGAGCATTGAGATCTGTTGTATCCACGTTAAAAGACATAATAAGCCATTGGATGGATTTAAGTCTTTGAAGTGACGGTGGTGTCATTTGCTCACTCAATAGAATGTTCCAAATGAAAAGAAAAATTGAAGTGATAAATATGAGTGTCATGACATTAGAGAAAAAATTGATGGACTTGGACTAGGAGAGGCAGTGAAAATGTTCAAGCCTGTGAGATTTTTTAAAAATTTAATATTTTTAATTTTTAGTAGGCTAAATCATAGACTTTTCTAGTGTTTTGGCTATCAGGAGTAAAAGAGTGTGATGTCATAGATGATTCCTCAGTTCCCAGATTTTTTATCCTGAGCGTTTATGCTACCAAGACAAAAACATTAGTAAAGGACTAGGTGTGAATATAAGATAATAAATTTAGTTTTTTTTTTTTTTTTTTTTTTTATTGTGTAAGAGGTCCTTTAAGATATCCCAGACTTGGGCTTCCCTGGTGGCACAACGAGTTAAGTTGCAGCACTGTAAATCTATCCAGAGCCACTGCAGCACGAGTTTGATCCCTGGCCGGGGAGCTTCACACATGGCGCTGCAGACCTCTCCTGTCCCGCCTGCTGCTGCCCTCAGCAGTGTACTTCAGTAGATCTTCCTGTTCTGCTCCCCATTCTGTCTCTGGTGGGTCTTCTCACCCCTTCTACCTCTGGCCTACGCCCAGGCTTATATGCATAAATAAATAAATCTTTAAAAAAAAGATATCCCAGACTTGATGATGATACCCCAGAACTAATGATTTTCTCATATATAGTCTATAAATAAAACAAAGGATAAGATAAAACCAAACCAAACACAAACCCTAGAAATGGTACTGCAAAATTGAGGTTACTAGAGGGGGCAGATGGAGGGTGGAGAAAATGGGGCGAGGGGCAAATAGGCTAACATGAGGATTATAGAGGTGCCTTGGTGAGTGTAGTTTAGTAACACACATCTGAAGAGGTGTAAACCAATATTGCCTTAATAAAAATTAAATTTAAAAAATCATTAAGTCTTTTTTTTTTTAAGATTTATTTATTTATACATACGAGCTGGGGTACAGGCCAGAGGCGTGGGGCGGTGAGAGGGTTCACCAGAGACAGAGTGGGGAGCAGAACAGGCAGATCAGAAATACACTGATGAGGGGAGCATCGGGCGAGGCAGGAGAGGTCTGCCGCACAATGTGGGATTCTCCCCGGCTGGGCGTCGAACTCGCATCGTGCGCTGCCGACAGCTCCACAGCGCAGCACTCAACCGCTGCGCCACCAAGGAGGCCCTAAAAAATCATTAAGTCTTATTGTAGTTTTACCTTTGGAGATTATATAGATATCACTCATATGTCCCTTTTAAAATGTTCACCCTACATACAGTCTTTAGTATTTTCTTCACGTTTGACTAGAGACATGAAAGTATGAGATGTGGTGACCCAGATATCAGTGCTGATATAGTTCTTCCATATTTTGTGCTTTTGCTTTAAATGAGAAAATATAAAGTAGCCATAATGTTTTCTCATGACCACTGTAATAAATTGAAAATCCAAAATCTTTCCTTTTTAGTCAAGACACAGATGGTGATGATAGCAAGGGAAATGCGTATATAGGATTTTAGAAAAGTTAGAAAGTTTGGAGGACACATATCTGAAGTTTGAACATCACTAATCTCAAATAAGGTGTCAGAGCTAAGGAAGGCTAACATTAACCACTTATATTTTCAAATAGAAAATAGTCCATGGGTAGGGAGAGCAGGAAATTTCTTCCATCTAAGAAGTCATATATCAATGTCTTCAGGTTAGGAAGAAACAATCATAAAATATTTCTTACAGTCTGAAGTTTCCATTTAATCCATTCTAGTCACTCTTATGTTAGAAATATGAGTGACTTGTAGTTAGACTCCATGAAATGAAACAAATAATTTTTCACTGTTAGCCATAAAGTTCAAGTAGATAAATATAAATCTAATGAATTGGGTATTATAGGAAAAAAATTGAAATTACAATTTTGCATAAAGGCAGAACTAATTTTCTTATCTGAACCTCATGTAGATTATATGACAATCTCCTGTTTAGTGCATGGGGAAAAATAAGCATTAAAGGACAATGTGACTCAATAATTTGGGGAGCAAATAATGTACTGATTCTATTTCAATTTGAATTTTTTCTCATTTTTCATGGCTTGGAAAATCTACACTTGTTACGGGAAGTGTTTTTCTTTTTCCAGAAGAGTCACATGATAAGAATATCTAGTCAGTCAATATTGGCTGTTAGATGTACATTATCAACATAGAGTAGGTCCATGGAGATTTACAGTAGGAAAATTATTTATTGATTCTAAGTTTTTGAAAAAGTTTATATACAAAGGGGGAGAAAGGAAATCAATATTTGTAGGAATTTTTTTTAAATTAAAAGAATCACAATATGCAAAAATGTTTTGGCATGTTTTCATTTGGGTATTTTATTTACTTTTAAGATTTCAATCTAGTAAAGGGATTTTATATAGCTATGTATATTTTCTCAGAATATACATATATATATATAAGTAGACAAATATATATATATGTGTGTGTGTGTGTGTGTGTGTGTGTGTGTGTATACATACATATATATAGAGAGAGGGAGAAATGGATGGAAGCTTAAGCATACAGAACTTTTATTTTCTGTTTATATAACAAGATACTTTCATTTTGTGTTGTAAATCAATCAATCAAGTTCATTTCACCATCTATTATTTTTAAGATTTATTTATATATGTATACAAGCTGAGGTGTAGGCCAGAGGTATGGAAGGGTAAGAGGATTCACCAGAGACAGAGTGGGGAACAGAACAGATGGAGTGACTGAAATACACTGTTGAAGGGAGCAGTGGGTGAGACAAGAGAGGTCTGTTGTGCCATGTGGTAAATTCCCGGTCCAGGGATCTAACTCATTCTGCAGTGGCTCTGGATAGCTTTATAGTGCTGCGACTTAACCCCTTGTGCCACCAGGGAGGCCCATTTCACCATCTCTTAGGATTAAATGGTTATCTGCACCTTCTTTGTCAGAGAGCTTGTCGGTGAAGGCTGGTGGAAACACAAGTGCATCTTAAAATCTTGGCTCAGAAATGAAAATATTAGGCTTTTGCTCATATTTGCTGCAAAAATACCATCAAATATTTCCTGCTTATGCAAGGGAAGATGGGTATATAGGTTAGATGTTTACCATTTTTAAAGAAAGAACTAATACTATCAATCATAATAGAGTTCTTATCTTTATATCCCAACCCTATGCAAAGAAGACAACCCAACATACCACCCCATAGCTATCTGTTAGTGATGCAAAGTTCAACTATATATGGCCCAGGAACATAGATACTGAAAAATAAGTAACATATCCTCATCATACTCAAGATACTATAATGATACAAGATGTAGAAGATAAACTAATTGTAATGATTACAATGGGATTTCAATTCAGCAAAGAGAAGGAGAATAAAAAATGTGCAATTTCTAACAACTATATCATTCAGCTGGCCAGATATTAATGAAGACTCTCTTGGACTAGCTATAGAGAGGGGTCAGTTATTACATCATAAACCTTCCTTTGTCGTTGCCTTCTTATGGAAGATAATGTGAATGATCTGAGATCTTACCCTACTTGTCTGATAACAAATTAGCCTGACACAGTTTTCAGTAGTTCTCTCATTCCCGGGGGATACATTTTAAAAACCACAGTGTATGTCTGAAACTGCACATAGTCCTAAATCCTATATTTACTATTTTTCCTATGCATATATACCTATGATAGTTTAATTTATTTTTATTTATTTATTTTTTAAAGATTTATTTATTTATGCATACAAGCTGGGGTACAGGCCAGAGGCGTGGGGCAGCGAGAGGGTTTACCAGAGACAGAGAGGGGAGCAGAACACACAGATCAGAAATACACTGTTGAGGGGAGCAGCGGGTGAGGCAGGAGAGGTCTGCCGCACCATGTGGGATTCTCCCCGGCTGGGTGTCGAACTTGCATCGCGCTCGCGCTGCCGACAGCTCCACAGCGCAGCGCTCAACCGCTGCACCACCAGGGAGGCCCTATGATAGTTTAATTTATAAAATAGGGACACTGAGAGAGTAAAAACAATTACATAATAAAACAACAATTATAAAATATGCAGTAATAAAAATATGTGAACTATGGGAATATGGTCCGCTTCTCTATGTCAAAATATATTATCATATGTAATATTTTTGGACTGCAGTTAACTATAACTGAAACCATAAAAAGTGGAACCGTTGATAAGGGGAACTTTTGTGCTCTGACAGAATGTCATAAGACCTCTGGAAAACTAGTTGAAAATAGCAGTCATAGCAGCAGTTTTCATCAGTTCTTTGTGACCCAACCTGAATAAGACAATAGGATGTGAGTCAAGAAAGTGAGAAATAATAAATGTGGGCAATATGGCACTAAATCTTAAGCTCTGTTTTCAAGTTTCTTAGTGATATAAAAGCCTGGCCTTTAAAAAAAATAATAATACTCCTAAGATTTATAAGATTAATTTTGCCTCACCCTTAGGTAAGTTAGCTTGATAATGACAATATTTATTCATTACAATTTGTAAATTTGTTTATACATGCTAAAATACATATGCTGTTGTTTCTCTAACTCACCAAAGTAGTTCCATACTCAGTAAGAGCTTACTACATAGAATGAGACATTAAGCACTTGACGAATCAGTTAATAAAGGTTGATAATCCTTTCAACCCTCTAACATAATCTGCATTATAAGGATTTTACAGATGAACAAATTGGGAAATACAAGAGTTACTGTCTAAAGTGAAATAGGTACTCAAACAGTAACGTTTAATTTGTGTGAATGAAATCACAGTATTATTGCTGTATAAATATGAATATGATGAAAGCTTAGAAAAGGCCACAGGATACAGTAATATAGTAATATATATATATATATATATATATATATATATATATATATACATATATGAATTTTCTATACATAAGTAAATAGAATCCTACAAATTATTAGAGGAAAAGTGCACATATGTACTATTCATGAAATTACAGAGTTGAAACAAGACTTCAGGTAGCATCTTGTTTACCTGCTTCATTTTACAAAATGAAATGAAAGTGTGTATAGATAAGTATGGACATCTGAACCAGCTCATATACTCAAATGCAGGATTACTTATACTGCATCAGTGGTTAACCAGCTCACTTATAAGCAGTGGCTGACATATCCTGTGCAGTGACTGGCATACCCCCTTCATAAAGCAGGAGAGCAATTAAGTTCAAGGCACATATGCCAGTGATGATACCACTTGGAATGATTGGATTTGTCATTTCAGAGGCCTATGTAAAGTTTAAAAACTATGATTCCTCCTGGAATTATTCTAATCATTTTTAACCTGAGAAAATAATAACTACCTGTATGCCCTAAATGGTCTTTGCTTAGGATCATGTCTAAGAAAGTAAAATACAGAAATATTTCAAAAATTAGTTAAGTGGGTGAATTTTTAACAGTTACTATGGCTGGAAATAGTCACATACTCTGAACTTGAGAACTTTTTTATTTTAAAGCTGTACTTGTCAGACTGTGTGACAAGAGTAAGTGGTCATTACCTCTGTGTGGGATGTAGTAATAGAAAGGTTAGAGTTTTAATAGGAATATTAATAGGAAGATAACTAAATACTGTCTTGTTCTCTTGCTTCCGTGTGTAATTTCTCAACAACTGAATTTAATATAAACAAACCTAACAGACTAAACTGTTAACAAAATATTAATGTGTTTTTTCCTAGCAAATTTTTAAGTATTAATTTCTTATACTTTTGTCTACACTTTTTAAAGTTAACAAATGAAAGAAACAACAAATAAATTCTGAAGGCAAAAATTTTTGAAGATATTTGAAATATCAATATAGCAGCAATTTAATGACTTACAGAAATAGCATTTCTTTTTTTTTTTAAGATTTATTTATTTATACATACAAGCTGGGGTATAGGCCAGAGGCGTGGGGCGGCGAGAGGATTCACCAGAGACAGAGTGGGGAGCAGAACAGGCAGATCAGAAATACACTGCTGAGGGGAGCAGCGGGGAGGCAGGAGAGGTCTGCTGCTCCATGTGGGATTCTCCCCAGCTGGGCGTCGAATTCGCATAGCGCGCTGCCGACAGCTCCACAGCGCAGCGCTCAACCACTGCACCACCAGGGAGGCCCAGAAATAGCATTTCTAAGCCTGGCCTGAAGCCTGTACCAATGGAACAATTACATATTACACCCTTACTCTGATTATAGAAATCAATCTTCCACTGAAATAAGAAGTTACCTGTAGTTTCAATTTTTTTCCATGAATGCTTTTGCTTTAAATTGAAATAGGTTTAAATTCTCCAGTGGAATCTCCATCATTCTTACTATAATAATGGCAAATGCAATTTTTATAAAGCAAAATATCAAGTCAATATATGTATGTTATGCTTCCAATAGTAAAATCATTTTGCAGATTACTGTGGAAGCCGAGTCCAACACACTTTTTTGAAATAATGTAATTTTCCTTATCATGTATCTAGAAAAACTATATTAATTTTATATTGATGAAACTTTCTTAAAGAAATGCAAGAAAATAATGTTTATTAGTGAATGTAGCTTATTCATTTAATGCCCAAAATGAGGAATTAAAAATATCTTGTAAGAGTATAAGCTTTAAACCGAGGTTCAAATCCCAATAAGCATTTATCATATGAAATCAGAAAGGTGTTTTTTTCTTAATCATTTTGTGCTTCAGTTTCCCTTAGCTATGAAATGAGGATAAATACATTTACAAATTTATAAAGGTCATATGAATTTGTTGTGAGGAACTTGCTGTTCTTATAAAATGAGAATACTTCTTTAAATATTTGGTCACATTTACTAATGAAGCTATCTTGCCCTGCGTTTTCATTTGTTAATATATTTTTTATTAATAATTCAATTCAATAATTCAATTTTGATCTGTTCAGATTTTCTGCTGCATAACTCAATCTTAGTAGAATGTATGTTTCTAGGAATTTATCTATTTCCTCTGGATTTCCTCTGGATTATTTCCTCTCTATTTTCCCTGGACCCTACCAGGGTTTTGCAGCCTCCTACCTGATCTCATTGCTCCCACAAAGATAATTTTTTACATGGATGGCTGCCAAATTATTGTTGTTATCAGGGGATCCATCATATTTATTTAACTTCTATCTTGATGATACTACCTTTAACTATTTTAATATAAAAGCTTGACAGAAATCACAAAATTTATTGCAACTTATTGCTGTTATAATCATTCACAGTAATCACTTGTAATCTTTTGTAATCACTTATAATCTTTTGTATCAGTTGTAATGCCTTCTCTTTCTAATTTTGTTCCCCATCTTTTTATTTCTTGGTTAAGGTTTTGTCAATTTTTATTTTCTTTTTCAGAAAAAAAGGTGTTCTTAAATCACTGTTCTTTTCTATTGTCTTTTTATTCTCAGTTGCATTTATTTCTGCTAAATTAGTGCATAGTTTGTTCTTTTGCAGTCCTTAAGTATAAAGCTAGGTTGTTTATTTGAGATTTTTCTTTTTCCTGCCATTAAACATCCTTCTTAGAATCCCCTGCTCTATTTTATGTGTTTTAATTGGTGTGCTGTTTGTCTCAAGATCCTTTTTGATTTCCATTTGCTTTCTTCCTTGAATCCATTGGTTCTTAAGGATTATGTTGTTTAATGTCCATATATTTTTGAATTTTTCAATTTTACTCCTACCAATGGCTTCTAGTTTCATACTGTTAGTGGTAGGAACTGATACTTATTTGGTGGTGTTATGTTTGCTTGATTTCATGATCCATGTTGTTGTGCATTGGTGTCTATATATTTGAAGAAATAATGTCTTTTCTAGTCTTTAAAGTCTGGTTTTGGTAGGTAAAGATCTTTTCTTGTGTGTTTTTGGGATGATGGGATGATGGGTGTACTTCTACAATCACAGCTGAATTGAGATGGGATTAGGTCATATGGCTATGATTGGGTCTATAGCGGGGCCTGCGATTGACAGTACTATTATCAGTACTACTATTATAGTCATTTGGTCCCTGTCTAGTCCCTGGACATCCTGGAATGTCTCCAGGACCTGGATTAGCAAGGTTGACAGTGGGATTATTTCAGGGTTTGCAATTAGAGCTATAGCTGGCAAGTGTTTTACCAGGGGCATGGAGGTGTGTAGCTCCATGTGGTCCTGGGGTAGGCTCCTGCTGAGTGACTGAGTAAGTCAGTGGGCATGCAGCAGTCACAAGGCTACTTCAGGGTCTTCAGACATGAGCATGACTTCTGGCAGGTTCTTGAGCAGGCAAAACTAGCCCATACCATGGCTGAGAGGTGCTAGAGTTGGTTCTTAGGTCACTTAGAGTTTCACAGTTGAAATTGAGATAGGCAGGCTTATTACTGAAGCATAGGGAGCTATGACTCTGCCTTAGTCACTTGGCTGATGGTACCAGTGGCAGGATCAAGGCCAAGTCGGGCTTTGGTGAAGCTTATATGGGAATAGGGCTGATTGCAGGTTTGGCATTGAGATGATGGTTGAGACTTGCCTCTAAGTGAGGGCCTGCCTTCTCAAAAAGACCCTCTTAGTCATGGACACCACGAGGGTTTTGCAACCTCCTACTTGATCCCTGTGCTCCCACAAAGATAATTTTTTTATATGGATGGCTGTCAAATTATTGTTGCTATGGGGGGATCTATCAGATTTCTTAACTTCTATCTTGATGATACCACTTTTAATTATTTTAATATAAAAACTTGACAGAAATCACTAAATGAATTAAAAGATACCTTTTCATTATACGCACATTTTTATTAACTCTTCATCTCAGTTTTCTTAATTGTAAAGCAAAAATAAAAACAATGATATTCCTTATACTGTATGGTATATAGATTAAACATAAGATCAGTATTTGTAAAGAGTAAAGGTTCTGGAAATTATCATACTTCCATCCTTATGAAAAAATATTTTTCTGGTGCTTCTACAGCAAGTGTGTGTATCTATTCATTAAAAAAATATTATCAACTAAAGAATATTCTATTCACAGTACTGAGTTGAGGATTTGATATAGAAAATCCATTGGCACCAAGTTACATATAATGTTTAACCATCAAGGTTAGTTACTTAAATTCAGCTTTTCTTGCAACAATTCTAGGTAAAAAACAAATGTACTCAGCTTAAACAATTAAAATTTTAACAACAGCATCAAGCATACAGTAAACAAAAATATCCCCTAAAATCATCATGTTTTAGTTCAAAATTATTACCAGAATTGCAGGTAAAAAAAAAATTGAGTAATATTTAATGTGATCTATAAACAAATTAGAGTCATTTTTTACTAGACATTATAAAATTATATTTTCCTCAGAACAAACATATAAACATTTCTCTGAAAGTCTGTTTAGTATTCAGGAAATCAGATAAATTGATTTTTAAGCTCTTTTCCTTCTAAAATTCCATGATTCGCTCCTGTTTTATATTTATTGTTGTTTTTTCATTTTTTGTTTAGTTCTTGTACTGGTCAAAGAGTTTGTCTATGAAGGTTTTCATTTTTCTTGGCATTTTCAGGGTTCCTATGTACAGCTCTGTATTCATTTCTGTCTTGCAAATATCATCAAGTCTATGAACTAGTCTGTTCCGAAGGATTGCTTAAGGTCACAGCATTGTATCCTCCTCAAAGCATTCTTAAATTTGTTCTACACAGCACTTGCAAGTTTTTTGTTGCAGTACCTGGGTTTATATAAGTGTATTACAACTTTCCATCTTCCTTCTATAGCTTACAATAGTTGTCTAACTCACCATTGTTTCATTTAATGTATTTTGCTTCTGGGTGGATTTTGTCTCAAGGTATCTAATTTATCTCTGTCCATATTGCCAAGTAGCAAAATCATTTTATAGTCAATTTCTTCTTCCAGATGCTGTTAATGCCAGATACAGATGGAAAACTTCCTTCCATTGCAACCTCATGAGAGTATTTTACTTAACAACAGATTTTCTTTTTAAAATTTAATTTTGTTTTATATATTTGGCAGTGAAAACTCTGTCCTTGAAAGTCTTAACTCATATTATTTCATTGTGTGGACTTTATTAACTTTGATCTAGATTTTAAAATGTTTCTTCTATTTTACAAAATGAGATAATTCTAACTATTTAAATCATGTTTTGATTTTCTTTCATAATGAAAAATGAGAAATGAGGCATAACAGCATCTGGGTAATGAACTGAATATTAGTCCTTTAATAGGTAATGAAATAATAAGATGATTCCTATATACCATGGATTATATTTTAAAAGGCTCATTATTGCCTTTTTTTAAAAACAAAATTCTAAATAAACAGTTCTTCTATTAAAGGAGTTCTACTTTACAGTTTATTAGACTTTATGCCCCATTTCAAAATTTTGATTCCAGTACACCTAAAACAAACTCTATGTTTAAAAAATTGTGGCTGATTTTCACCATAATTTTTATTAGTTGACCAAAGATATGGGAGTAACAAAAGTTGAACAGGATTACTTTTTAGTATAGGAGACAGACTGGCAGTAGCTGTGACTAGGGTGGCAATACTATTTTAAAAAGTAAAGTTGGTGTTAAGAGTAAGTTTATAGGAGATAATGATATAAACCAACAGGGTTCTCAAAGCTCAAGTTGCTAGGAACAGTTCTAGGAAAATACCTAGGTCCGAGTCAGTTAAATGATGAGTCGGGCAGGGGCTTTAGAGTGGGTGTGGGAAAGGTGAAAAGTCTCCACTTAGACTGTGACTTTAGAAGGTATCACATATCAAAAGCAGGCAAAAAAATAAAATTTTGAAAAAATACTGGAGGGAACATACTGATACCTGTGTTACTTAGGATCTAATACTAACACTGGCTGACACAATGCATAACCAAAACATCAAGTGTCCTAACCTGGGGTCCCAGGAAACTTCTTGCCATTTCTTCCTGTCTCCGTGTCCAAATTCCAATAAGATTTGTTGATTGGTCTTCTGTTGTCATAGGAAAGAGATAGTTTCATTAAGAAGAAAGACGAATTAATAAACTTGGTAAATCTTATTCAGATTTCCTTATAATCTTTGAATAGTATATCTATTATTGATTTCTAAACATTAATATTATTTTAAAAGTTCTATTGATAATTCTAATTTTCCCTACCTTGAGTAAAATATTGCTAAACTGAAATTATTTATAATTTTGAAAAGGCAAGAAACATAAGTTGATATTTTACTATTACTGAAAACAAATTATCTTAAAATATCAATTGTAATAATATTAACTTGTGATTTATCCGAATTACTGTGATATATATTTATATTTATGATAGATACTTATTAATTCAAGTATCATTGGCTCAAAGAACTCTAATACATGAATAATATTTAAATAGTTATATTTCAATGAAAATAAACATTTGTTCACATATTTTTCAGTTTTGCTTTTATAGAGGTCTACTTTTCAAGTAGGAGGATAGATCATGGATTATTTAACAATAGATTGGCTTCATTCATAATTTTATGTGAGCCTTCATTTGTACTTGTTTAATGCCCTGCAGATATTAGGAGCAGGCCAGGTTATCTGAAAGAGTACGTTATTCTGCTAGAATTTCTTTTAATAGATTCAACCCTCCTTTGATCACTCTTTTCACACCAACTCCTTATATTTAAAATCAACAGCGAAAATTAAATATATGTGAGAGGTTTATTAATGCTTCATGTTTCAATGTTCCTCTCTTATTCATTCCATCAGTCTTTCATATGAAACTTACATCCTATTATATCAGAACTTGGTCCTGTTTTTCACAAGTTCCCCTTTACTCCATGAATATCCTGGTCCTGCATTTTTAACCAAGTACTCATGAATTATAAAAGAAAAACTATACCTTATTTAAGTTAATTGATTTGAAAGTATATCAGTTATCAAAAAGTTACATTAGCATATTCACTAACTAAATATACTCTTCTAAAAATATTAAAATTTCATGAAATAATAATGGTCATTGATGATTTGGAGTAATATCCCTGCTAAAATAGGTTTCTCTTTTTTTCTAGTTACACCAATTATTTAGAGAACATAGGCACATATGAAAGCTTTAAAGAAAGTTTTAAAGGCACATATGAAAAACTCTAAGGACATAGTCACATCAAGCAAGTATGTTTGAATCAGCACATAAAATCAAAGGTGAACATTCAAAGTAGACAGTGTTATTGTGTAGAGGACATCTGTAAGTATAAATTGAACCATAGCAATCATCATTGTCTTCTAAAAAAAACAAGGTAATATTTTAAATAATTTAATAATAATAATGATGATAGAGATAATAATGGGTATTAATATCAATTTCTTTTACAAATGGAGTGTCAAAGCCCTATTTATGTGTACATACAAATTTAAATTGGAAATGCAATTTTTTACAGTATTTTGAAGGTTCATAGTTCATGCAACACACATACATTTTAAATCAACACATACTCATATGAAAGTTTGAATTGGATTATACCCCCAAATCTAGCACTTTTTATTGATTCCAGGCATGGCTTTATAAATGTGTGTTTCACATTTCAGTCAATGAAACAACTACCAATTCTTTAAAAACTACAAGGACATTTTTATCATTCAGGCATTTAATTAGAACTTCAAAATAGATTAATTGTAATTGAAAAAGTAATAAAATATAGTTTGGCATTTTTTAGAGGAATCTAAATTAACATAGTTAATGAAGTTATTTTACTTTTTGCTTTGTCAGTAAACTTAGTCCCTCGATAAGCAAATAATCTGTAAAAATAGATGATTTTATTTCTTTTAACCTCCTTAAAATCGCAAAGTCTATTAAAGCAGTTTTTACTTGTTTATAATAACTTCATTTGAAAAGGAACTTTTGGTACCTCAGTAACTTTTATTTCTTTTCTTTTTGCCTGTCAAACACACTTCATTATGTAACATCATCTTTCCCCAACTCTTCTGTTTTGGTTAACAAACTAGAGACAATATTAAACCAGCAAAACTATTCTAATTTCTGTTCTAAGTATAAGACATAACAAGACAACTTTGTCTCTGAACTAAGTAACATTCATTTTACTTAACAAGGGGTTGATGGACCATAAGCAAGAAAACACTCTCTCTCTCTCTCTCTCTCTCTCTCTCACACACACACACACACACACACACACCAACATAGTAAGAGATAGGGATACAAGCTTTGATGAAAGTGAAAGAGAATTTGAATACCAAGTAATGGGGGAGTGCCTTTAAGTTGATTGACTGGGGGAGACCTGATAGAGATAGGATTTTAGATAAAACATAAATTCTAAGAAGTGAACCACTTGAAGGTGTGAGAGAGGAGTATTACCAGAAAGAGAAAAAGTAATAAACATGTTTTGAGCTATCTAAAAGAGCCACTTAATGTTTCTTTTGGGGATGGAGTGGTAGAAATTCCAATGTCATAATTTTGTTATAAAGATATATTTTATGAAGGAGTGTATTAAATGTTGAACCATACAAATAGATACTTTGTCAGTGTCTACAAAACATCTCACAAAACAGCAATTCCCAGAGTTCAAAATCTTTTAAAATACTGAAACTGTGCAAGTTTTTTTTTTTTTTATTTATAACGTAAGTATCTTGGCATTACTGGAAATTCTTTTAATGCACTCACTTATACAAAAGTGAATGCCTTCTTAGAGAAATGGAGAAAATTGGTGAACTTAGACTATTTTTACATTTACAGACATAATAGTAAATAACAAAACTAATATAACACAGCAAATTATTTTAAATAAAAAATAGTCTAAAGGCATTTAATTATGAAATAAGTGAAATAAGAAGTGAAAAACAATATACTGATGATGGAATAGCAAAATTAAGAGAACTGTCTGAAATTGTGCTAAAGCTAAACACTAAATTGAAGCTAAAACATGAAACTGACAAATTTAATTGTTATTTATATCATCAATCAAAAAAAAAAGAAACTCTTGGGAGTAAGCAAGAAAATAAAAAGGCAGCACAAGGAAAGGAGGCATTGAACTTTAGAAAAATACATGGTTAAAAAATTAATAAAGCTTATTAAGTAAGTCCTTCCAGAAAACTTTAAATAACAATAAAGTAGACAACTTTTGAGAAAAACAGTATGTTCTACATTTGACAAAAAAAGTCAAAATATATGTAGATAATTTTTAATTTAAAAAAAGTCAAAATAATTGAAACTTTCCAACAAGAGGTTCTTGACATAAACTGTTTTAGAACCTGGGTCTATCACCTGGTGTATAATTTGAAAGAGGATAAAAATTTTTATAGTATGGAAAGCAAAAGAGAGTACATTAAACAAAGAAGCTTCTACAAACTGAAAGAAACTGTAACTAAAATAAAAAGACAGGCTACTGAGTGGGAGAAAATATTCACATACCATGTATCTGATTAGAGGCTAATATCAAAGAAGAACTGGACAACTTAACAGAAAGAAAAAAATGGAAAATAGTATGAACATTTCTCAAAAGTATTAAAAATGGATCTGCCATGCACTCCAACAATTCCACTCTTAAGTATCTACCCAAAGATAACAAAAACACAAATTCAAAGGGCACTGTGAACTGTCATATTCATTGCACTGCTATTTACAGAATTCAAACTATGGAAAATAACCCATGTCCAGAAAACCATGAGTGAATCAAAAACATGTAGTATATATACACAACAGAATCCTACTCAGTGATCAAGAAAAGAATTTTGCTAGATAGAATTAGAAGGAGAAAGACAAACATAGGATGGTGTCACTGACATGTTAAATATAGAGAAACCAAACAAAGAGTTCATATAAAGCCAATTAAAAAAACTATCCCTTGAAAGTTGACTGACGCTAACAGAAGAAAGTGGGAGGGGTGAGAACATGTAGGGAGGGAGCTCAATGGACTATGGTGGTGGACTATGGGTGTTATGATGCCAGAAGCGCTATGGTAACAACACTGAAGGTGGGACAGGGGTGGGGGTATCTTCTACTTCCAAAATACAACAATGCAAACCAATGCTACCTTAATAAAAATTTTCAAATATAACATGGAAAGTATCTTGAATCATTTCAAGATGTAAATAAAAACCTGACACCAAATTCTGATTAAGAAGCTGGAAAAATAACACATGCACACTGTAAAACACTAAATCTCTACTCTCTCCACCACCATGGAATCTGCAAGCTTGATGGGTTTGAGCAATGACTTGTATCATGTAATTAAAAGAATGAAAGAATTATTAATCAGAACTTCCAAAATTCATTAATGGTTCTTTTGGCTATAAGAAATATTTTATAATTGGCTCATTTATTTCTGAAACACCTTAAAGAGAGGCCTCTAATATTTCTTTAAATACTTTACTCTCCTGTTAAGGGTTAGAAGCACTGATTACTAAAATATCTTCTTTTTAAACATTTATTAATATTTATTGACAGATACAAAACTGTCATTTTCTTAAAATATTGCCCTTAAATGTTAGATCTAAAATATATTTATTAAAAGAAATCCTTGATTTTCTTTTCTTTAAAAAAAAAAAAGGAAGCCTAAGTATCTTCATAAATATTACTAGTACATTTTGGTCAAGTATAGTTAACACTGAAAATAGAAAAATTATCCAGCAATCCTTTGGAAAATCTACTTAATAAAAGGAGATGGTAACAGCTATTTATAATAACAATATAGTAATAATAACAGCTAAGTGTCAGGCATTTTCCTAAATGTTTCCTATATCACCTCTTCTAATCTTTATAACAACAATATGTGGTAGAGTTTCCTGGAAATGAAAAATAAAGCCCAGACAGGTTTAGAAACTTGTCTGAGAACATAACTAATAAGTCTCTGGACACACATATAAAGTCTGTATTTGTCTGAATTTATGTTTGTAACCAAACTCTATAAAATATTAACCATTGAAAATTCAAGTAAAAATTGCCTTTATCTGCAACATTTCAAACTGGAAAAAAAATTATAAGAGCACGTTCTCTAAGTGATACCTCTCCTTTAGCTCTAACACCCTGTTCTGTTACAGGAGACACACAAAGTTCTGTTTTTCTGTCACTATACTCCTTAATGGGGCCAGCCTCCAAACAAGATTTATAGAAATCTGCAGTGAATCTCATGCTGTTGGTAAAACGGCCCCTTCCTTGACCTACATGCTGTCTGCCTACAAACTGTTTAACAGATTTATTCTAAAAAGGGAGCTCTAATTAGAATTGATCATCCAATTTCCCCTAAGAAACCATCAGTACTAATCTAATCATTTTATAGCCCTGTTTATTTTTAAACAACTAAAATCCTAAAACTTCAGTCATCACCCATATGGCTCCATACATGCCCTAATTTGTCGCAACCTAGACCCCCATATTGTCTTGACAAGGTCACTCTATGGATGGAGCCTTCAAAGAAGTGTTCCCAAAGTCAGGATGCGATATTTCTTCTTGCAAATAAATTTAAGTATAATTTCAGGAGAACAGTAACTAAGTTTCTCCACCATGCCTGCATGCATTGGCCTTACTCATTAGCTCCTGGCAGTGAGAGATCCTTGAAACAATGAAGTGTCCTTGCCCCTCAAGGGCTAATATTTGAACAAAGAACAACTTATCCCTTCCCCTATTTCCCTTCCTGGCCTGATAAAATCAGTTTAGATTAGTTCCTCCCGAGATTAGCATAAAGATGTTTCTTTTATCATTGGTCTTGGTTTCAGGCAATAGGTTTGGAGACAGCAGCCTCCACCCTAGGCCTAGGGCAAAGGTTGAAGATTATGTCCTTTACCTTGCCAAAATTTACCTCAGATAAGAGACATTGTTCTAAAGTTCCTTGATTCCTCTCAAACTATGTAATTGATTATGTATTTGAATATCTGTAATCACCCTGCCATTGCCAGTAGTTAATTCTTCTCATGCTTTAAAAACTCTGTTCTCCAATAATAAAGTGGAACGGCCTGATCACACTCTCTGGTGTGTGCTGTCTCTCGCTCCCCACCTTCTTCTCCCCACTCGCGCCCCACCCCCTTCTCCCCACTGAACCCGCCACCTCCGCAGACGCTTTCCCCACCACCCCCAGGAACCCAACCTCGGTTGGAGCCGGCCTCCGACACTAATTGGACCCTAATCCTACAAGTCCCTGACTGCACAGCCACTGGACCCTCTATCAACAGAAAATTATTTATATCTTTATAAGCTATTTCTTAGAAAGTGAATCTATTAATAATTCTTACTTTTTCAAGTCCTGTAAATCCTCTGCTGATCCTGTTTTTCTGGCAGCACTGTCAAGTGGTGGCTTTGATGTAACTTTTCTGCCAATTGTAGTCCTTCCACAACTGTACAAGGGTCTGGATAGAAAGGAAAGGTCTATGCCCCCTCAATGTACAGCCATATTGCTGCTTCTCTGCCCTCAGCATTTTCTTTATTTATAACATCTATTCCTCTCTTTCATGTAACACTGGGCAATACATACTCCTGTTTTGTCTCCCTCAGTTCTTGAAGATTTTAGCCTCAGACTCTTTATAACAGTGGGAAAGTGGAACATCCATAAAGAGGATTTTTCAAATGCCTCAGCTTCTCAGTCAAATGATTTCTTAATTTTCTTCCAATCCACATTAGTTATTCATTCCCATTGGATATCCAGGGTCCACTCTCTTCCTTTTCCAAGATTTTCCTTTTTTTTTTTTTTTACAATTTGTATTCTGTGAAATCATTACTAGATTAGCTCTTCTGAGTATATCATCCACTAAGCTGCTTATTTTTTCTCTCATCATATTCTCCTAACATGTTGATATTAATGATCCTCACCAGTATTCTGGTTCATACATTCTAGGTCTAAAAGAGCATTACTTTCCTTTGACATTTTACTTTGAGCTCATTCCCTCACTAGTCCATTTTCCTTATTAGTACATTGGGTCATTTCCAATAATTGGCATGTAATAAATTTTTCTATAAAATAAATCTTTACTACCACTTCATCCACTTTTCTGCTACATTATCAAATTTCCCCAAATAATTAACACCTTCAATCTAGTAAAAATCATCTAAAATGAAAGTCATCAATAAATTTCATTTTAACAATTTCAGTCTTCACTCAACCAAATTATTCATTGGATTTTATGAATTTGCTATTTCCTTCCCACCAGAAACACTTTTAAAAATTTATCTTTGGGACGTCAACTTTATAATTATATCTAAATTGCTGTCCTCCCTCAATTTCTTCTACTGGTTCCTTGTCTTTGCTTGAACTGTAAACATTAGACTATTACAAGAATTACTAAATAAACATCTATTTTCTTTACTATTAGATGATCTTACCCAGTCCCATAATTTTGATATATTATACAAAATTTCAAGTTAACATTTACATTATGAATATTTTCTATGAGCTTGGGAACCAGATATAAAACTTTCTATTAGACGTTGATAGTCAGGTACCCAATAGGCATTTCAAATTTAATGTGCCTAAATGATTTTATTTAACCCATAAATGACTGTATTTTATCCATCTCCAAATGGGTCCACTGACTAACTCACTGCTTAACTCAAAACCTAGAAGTTATTCTTAATTATTTTTTCTCTTTGGGCCAGAAAACAAACAAAAAATAAGTTTCTCCTCATGGTGATGGCTGTGGTGAGTAGAAAAACTAGAAACCTTTCTTAAGGGTCAGGCTTGGAAATGGTACCTTCTTATTTCTGCTGACACATGGCCAAAAAGAGTTTAGATGACAAGGCCTAATTTAGGAGTAAAAAATTGGGTCAACACTTTAATCTACTACACAATTTATCCACCACTGGTAGACCTGTTTCTAACTTGAACTATTAGTGGAATTCTAAGCAATAACAAACAGTGCTTGTTTAGTGGAGGATTTAAAGTGTATAAAACATTTTCACACACTTATATTGTTACCTATATTATTGTATGTATTTCTCAAGCATATTGTGATGTGTATATGTTCAGAGAAGTAAAATATCTTAAGTCACTCGGTTATATTTGAAAAGGCATTGGGACATACTGCTGACACTTGTTTAGAATGAAACCACCTCCTCCCTCTCTACTGCTTCATAATGTCTCTATCTTATAAAACATAATAAACATTGGAAAAGAAAAAGTTGCAAATTATTTACTTATTATCTATCAATTGCATACTTAGTAACAGACATATTCTTGTTAATAAAACATCACTTGTAAAGCTCACAGTGATTCTCATACTCAAGTTTTGATGGATGATGCTGTTACTGTTGCATTCAAATCCTTTGACAACATCACTGATAAATCAATATACTTTCCTATGTATCATGTAAGAAGTCTGAAAGGTATTAAAAATAAAAACATCCCATATTTTTAGAATGTTATCTTGTCATTGTGTTTAGAAACTAGATATTAGAATATTGTGTATGTGTGTGTTTTATAGGCAAAATGTTTTTTTTTAAAGATTAGACTTTGTGTTGCAAAGCAAAGTTCTGTCCTTGTTCTTGCCCTTACCTTAACAATCATTTAGCAAAACTTATTGGATTCTTTTTAAATATAACTTTTATCATTTGAGGAAGATATATGATCTATAATTTTTCAACAGAGGACATCATTTTCTAATGTAGTGAAGAATGGAAAGACTTGTCATGTTTTAAGCATAAAGATATTGCTGAATTTATCTCACATCAGCAGCATTGCAAAGAAGAGAAGAGGGCTCTCTTTCAAGTCTAAGGGGCCCCAGATGTCTTTTTCCCCTGCTCTTCACCTGAGCTTTTTAATCTTTGTTCAGTGACACTGACTCTCAAGAGGACTGATCCGGACATTGCTACAGCGTTTACCTGTGGCTAGAGACATGATAATATGAGGCTTAACACACATACTCAGTTTCTTATTTGAAAATGTTCTCTCTCTTTAGTTTTGGAGACAAAGCTCATGCCATCTTGCCATTCCTTGGCTTTGCTCTAGAGTCCAGTCCACAAGTAAAAGTTCCTTGAAAATCTTTTTAGGTGTTGTTAAATCCATGATTTGAAGGATCAGTTCAGTCATTTCCCATTATTTTCACAGTACCTGGCCGGTGTCTGACACCGGTACATAATCATAATTTTTTAATAATTAAATCAATTAGTTTGTGTGAAGTTTTCATTGGAATGAGGAATGAATACAAGTCTAGTGAAATTATTAGTTTTTTGTTTTGTAATAGAAAAATAATACTTTAATAAGATTCAAAATCCCTCTTATGTACTTTAAAAATTAGAATTCTCAAATAATTTTTTGAAAGTAGAATGTGATTGCCTATAAAATTGGAAAAAAAATATATAGGATATAGAGCTCTGATAGTTCTATCAAATGATTCTAGCAAAAACAAAACAGAACAAAAACCCATTGGAGGGAAAAAATAGATCTTTTTTATAACAAGATTAATAATTAAGAAAAATATCTGGAAAGCAAAATTTTGAAAGTGAATTCAATTCATAAAAATTGGGAAAACCTGGGCCTCCCTGGTGGCACAGTGGTTAAGTGCTGCACTGTGTAACTATCAGCAGCGACGCCAGGCCAGGGAGATTCCCACATGGCTCAGCAGACCTCTCCTGCCTCGCCTGCTGCTCCCCTCAGCAGTGGATTTCTGATCTGCCTGTTCTGCTCCCCACTCTGTCTCTGGTGAACCCTCTCGCCACCCCATGCCTCTGGCCTGTATCCCAGCTTGTATGCATAAATAAATAAATCTTTAAAAAAATTTGGAAAAAGCTTCAAGTATCAACTTTAACATAAAACTGTGTTTCTATACATATCATTCACATTTTAGACAGATAATATTATTATAATAGTTAAAATTTATATTATAATATTTATTACAAATAGATGAGTTCTTAGTACCTGAGAAATTAGGCTCAGAACCCATCTATGACATTGCTTGATTCATAGTGTACGACCTGTAATTTAAAAATTATAAACTAGAATTTTCTTGTAAATAAACAATTAGCATTGCTTTTATAAAAGCCATGTATGTGTGTATAAATGTGTGTGTGTGTATACACTCACACAGATACACAATTTTTTACACAAACTGTAAGGTAGTTTTCAGATATTATCTCATTTCAGATTGTGAAAGTTTATAAACTGCAAATGAGGTGATATAGTTAAACATATTATAAATCCCTTTCTATGTAGTTTTGTTGTCATGCAAGTATATCATAAATCCATATTTTCAAAGACTGAAGGTGAGCGGTATTTTAAAAAGTAATATTTCATGGGATAGGAAGAAATTTGTCAGTGAATTTTGATCATACTTGTAATAAAAACTAAACTTCCTATCTAAACTGATAGATTTTTATGTAATTGGAAACCAGCCTTCTCTATTTTTCTAGTTATAATATTTCTCTCTTGTTAACTAACAACAAAACTGTTCTCCTTGGAGGATCTAGTTATACTTATTTTATTCCCATTTGAGGAGCTTGCATTAGCTCTTTCTTCAATTTTTACTGGCTGACTCCTGGCCATTTAGATATTAAGTCTTCCCTAACCACTTGATCTATAGTAACATCCAATGATCCTATCAAATTATTTTATTCCTTTATTGAATACTTATCACCAACTGATGTATTTGTACCTCCATTTCATTTTTCTTTCTTTATTGTTCACCTCCCCCTAGAATTACTCTCCATGAGTGCAGGCATCTTCTCTTTGTTCTTTATCACAGTACTCTTTATTTTATTTTATTTTACATCATTCTTCCTTTTTGTGCAATGCATGCTTTCTCCTTTCAGGTGTTGTCCCCATAAAATTCCCATCACCAATTCACCTGTGCACTCTTGGCACTTACAGTGGTGTTTGGAAGAGAACTGTTCCTTAGCACATGTCTGTTAAGTAGTCACAGAGGACTTTCAATCTGAGTATGTCTTCTGGTGTTGGATAATAGTGTTTCTGAGTAGTGCTCTGTCTTGCCCAAGATACACAGCCAATTTCTTGGGGTCTAGGTTCTCTTACCTCTCTATTAATTAAATCTCTTATCAGTGTTGTTATCACAATTTGTATATTATATCCAGACTTGCTATAAGCAGCATAAGTAGATTATATTTCTATAAATTGTGAAATATTTCCAAAATTCTAAAAAATGAACAGATATCTAACTGACCAAATGCAAAGAATCATCACCTCAAGTAACCAAAGCAAAAAGTGCATATATATTAAAGAAATACTTTCAGTTAGAAAAGTCCTAAAGGCACCTAAAACTCCAGATGGGGAAGTGACATTGGTAGGAACTAGATCAAAAGTTTTATTGATTTTTATGATTCCAAGGGTTGTGTCTAGCAGTTTCAACACAGGCATTAAAGAGTGAACAAAAAAATGATCAGAGTTTCTGATGGATATTTAAAGATAAAATAAAAGTCTGTGCTAAGAAATATTGACTAAAATGGCTGAAGAAAACAGTCTTCTCTCATGTTAGGAAGAACCAAAAGATAAGAATTTATCGACTTTTTTGAGTATGAGGGAGAAAAAGGAAAATTACCCATTTCAAAAAATTTTAGGGTAAATCTAATAAAAAATCAACCATTTTCATAACATTTAAGTTTATGAAATCAAATTATTTTCATATTCAAATTTAATATTCATTCAATCCCTTATAAATATTTTTTTAATCTCTTTTGCAAAGATAAAGACACCAGCTCTGCTACATAGTTTGGAAGTCACCATCCTTGTAAGAAAACAAAGTTGTATAAACAAAAAAAAATAAATAAACAAGCAAAAATAAAATGACAGATGACTTTTCTTGAATGCTTCAGAGAACTGAGGGTTCAGAGCAAATAGCCACCATGAAATCCTGTGAGACAAATAATCCAGAGAGATATACAATCCAAGATTTGCTTATTTGAAGCACAAGTAGTAAGAGGTACCTAGAAGACTATCTGCATAAAACTTGCTTTTCTTTCTATAATATATTGGGTGATTATGAGGAGATGTTTGTTCAATTAGATGGATTTTTTTTAATAAAAAAATCTTGCTTTCTAAATTGTTTTCATCCTTTTCTTGTTCTGTATTTGTAGACTAGGCTTAGTAGAACAAAAAATATTTTTAGTAAATCAAAAAATATTTTAAAATCTATTAGCAACAGAGGACATGGAAGGGAAAGAGAGATACTCCCTCTTTCGAACAGTGACTTACTTTCTTATGTTGATTGAAATGCAATTAGATTACCTAAACTGAAATCATTTTGTAACTGCTCTACTTCTATTTTAGGAAAGTGAGAACAAAAGTGCTGACACAATATTTATTTTTTTCCTTTTTAAAAATGCTTTTATGTGATAGGTCAAGACTGTAGGTTATAGAACAAGATTCAAGAGAAATGAAAAAATGAACTATATACAATTTCAGTGACCTCTTGAGGCTTTTCAGAATTAAGGTTAACCTAAAATCCCATCTGTACTTATTACCTCTATCACCTATTGTTAGAACAAGCCCACAGTCTGCTTTCTTCTCTTCTTTTCTGCCCCTGTGAGATTGCTACCACTGCACATTCTATTTCCTCCATCTTCATAGCACTCTGACTTTGAGGTCCAAAAAGATGTTATACTCCCCTCAACACTCTAGGAAATCACAACAAGCCATTGGAGCCAATCTCAGAGACTACGTCCTCCTGATTGTCCCTGCCCCATGCAGCAGTCACTAAGTGTAAACTAGATGAATGAGACCCAAAAGTGACTACATACACAGGGATGAAAAAATGAAGTACAAACACCTAAGTGAAAATTAAATGTGCGTACACACACACACACACACACACACACACACACACACATTTTTTTCCCCCTTATATCTCCTAAATGCCTGGTAAGACCCTTTGCAAGATGCATGAATTCAGAGAATAGCTGATGATAAGAACTGAGCTGAAATACTGTAGGATGAAGCCACTAAGTTTTGTTGTTGTTTTTTCTAAAACCCTCTTTCCTGTGAGGTTGAGGGTCTTGTGAAGGGAGAGTGGGCATGGAATCATGCATTTCCATGATATTTTGTTATATATAAAACTCCTCCAAACTGTACCAGTGTATCAGTACAAGGGTATCAATTTATATCAGATTTCTGCATATTTGTGCAAGTCATATAAATAGATTTATGGAAAATGTTTATCTTTTACCTACAGTTGAGTTTTAAAAATTATTTTCACATAAAATGATATCTAGTGATATCAGTCAGATTCATGAAGAAGAAAACATTCAGACATCCATAAACATTTTGATTTTTAAATGCAAATTGATAATCATCTCTGAAGTGAGAATTCACGCATTTCTCATAAAGACTTTACATGATAACAACTTTAGGTTGATTGCCCTAAAAATAAAGAAGTGTGAAAGTAGTTCAGAAAGCACATCAATTGCTTGCTATTTATATGTTCTTAAATAATCTGGTTGAAGACGTTCTTTCAAGAAATTTGCTTCTATTAGTGGAAGTGAAAGTACATGTTACCGATTTTGTCAAGTGAACAACTTCTTTTGTTTTTCTCAAAGAATCCTACTCAATATAAGTTTGAATTTGTATTCATGGTCTATCTAGAGCACTATCAATTTTTGTCTGCCCAGCTAGGTGTTTTCTTTAATTTACAGTTATAAATTATAATGTGTCTGTATTTTGAATCTTAAGTGTTCAATCAGTTGATTTATTATTATTTTAATTGAGACATTAGTTTACAACACTGTATCTGATTTTGAGGTATAGGATCATACCTTTCTGGTGTACATTATCATACTGCACCCAGAAATAGTCTTTTGAGGTGTTTGTTCATAACTTTGAGTAATAATCATGGTTGCTCTATCAAATAGGTCTAATTTTCCTTCTAAATCAATAGTAGTAGGATTGCACTTTCCTGTTCTTGAATAATATTGGGCCAATATAATGCAGTAAAAGTGACATGTCACTCCTGGGTTGGAACTTTAAAGACTATTGCTTGAGTAGGTGATTTTCTACACTTTCCTTTCACTAAATGTGTCCTGTTTTGCCTGAAAGCTTTCCTAAGTTTGAGGGAGAACTTTCCAACAATGTGTTTGGGAATTAGCAGGAAATAAATTATTTGCATTCAGTCATAGAAACTTAGAGGCTTCTTTTTCAAAGCATAACCTATAGACTAATACATTCTAACTGAAAAAAAGTAAAAATCCTATTTCTTATTTTCTTCACAAAATGTTGCTATAAAAAGTACAATTGCCTTTTCTGTATTATATGCTCTAAATTTTAGTTAGCAGATGGGTTTAAGGAATGAAGAAGAAATGAAGATACAGAGAGTTAGATGAGAGAAGGGAGAGCTATTTGGGGACCATATTGAAGTAATATATTGTTTTAACAACTACAGCAAATTTAGTGAGAGCTGATGTGATCTACAATAATTCTAATACTGAAAAAGCTGAATGTAATATTCAACGTCAACTCTGACCTGTTCTCATCCCCTATTGCTTTCTTTTTATATGACTGTTGCCACTGTTGATGTTTTTTGAACATTTTTAAAACTTTCCAACTTAATGACAGTGAGACATTAGAATCAGAAACACCTTACTTTGTAATAATACATATTTCAAGCCTTCAAATCAAATAGAGTGTTTATTAGGTTCTTCGATATATAGAATGCAGAGTCTTCTCAGGAGAAATGACTCATGTTTATTTTGGATGTTTATACTAGCTTCCATTCTCCTGTAGGAATAGAGGGAGAGGATTTGCTAGATTATAGCACATATTAAAATAATTCCCAGTATGAGAATTAGAGAAGAGACATTTGAAGAGAGACCTTTGCTGAAGCTGAATTCAGCATTAATTTGATGGACTTAAGAAACAGAGAACTAGCAATAGAAAACCCAAAGTTTGTAAGGAATTTTACATACAATAATCATTTTATCACAACAGGGCTCCACCAGAATCCTTCATCTTTTACCAGATTAGATTGCTGTTCCTTAGATCTGCCACTGCCAAAAGACCACACCTTGTCTGTTCTTGCTTAGCCTGTCTCCCACATGTAATCACTGCCATTTTCCCACGAGTCTAGAAAGTGTATGTAGTTTCTAGTTCTTTCCTTAAAATGTTTTTAGTGTTCTAACTCACTGAGTAAATGTTAAGTTATTGATAGAAATTGATATTAAACAGTCTTATTGTAAGCTAAAAGACAGTAACTTGTGAAGGGAAAAAGAGCAGTCTCTTATCCGTGTTAAGACTGTATTTAAATATCAGCCCTATCACTTTAAAAAATATATACTTTTAGCAAAGACTTAAACTTTAAAATTTAATTTAAATTATATTTCAGATGATGATGAAAGTGATAATGTTAGTTACCACATATTTCTCAGTAATAAGTTATTACATATATTTTACATTTATAACTAGGGTTGTCAGTTAATGTAAGTGTTGTTGACTACTAAATTTGAATTACAAATGATAAAAATGCTTTAGTACAAATATGTCTCAAATATCTTTAAAAAATAGTATGTATATGTATACATATGTATATAAACATATATCTATATACAATTATATATTTCCCTTTATTGGAAAATCCAATTTCATGTTTCTATTTGCTAAATTTGAGAACAATATACATATGTCAACAAAGAGATTACTGTTAAGATGATGTTGATGACTCTATTCTCTAGGAATATTTCTAGAATTTTATATTTTCAACACGTATGGTTCAACATTGCCAGAAACATAATCAAATATACTCTTCTAAGGCAACCCTATAACTCGTTTTTTCCCACCTTTTTCTCTACTTACATATTTGTATTTATATACATCAATCATGAGTTTTCGTCTTTTAACACTATCTAGTGGTAGATCAGTGCTTAAGGTCACCCCCATGACCTTGCTTTCCGGTATTCATATCCTTGTAGTTTGTTTTACCCTTGAATGTGGTAAGATCCTGGACTTGTTCTAACCAACAGAATGTGGCCAAGATGACAGAATGTATGTGTATGAGGTTTATTACAGACAATAGTAATGTGTACCTTGCCAGAGTCTCTTTTCCTTGCTGCCTAAGAGGGACATGTTTAGAAACCCTTCATTGCAAGGAGAGCTGCTAGGAGGTGGGGATGTTCTCTAATCAATAGCCATCAAGAAACTAAGACCACTGTAAAAGCTACAAGGAACTGAATTTTGTTAGGAACCTGAGTGCTCTTACCTTATTCTTTCCCATGTAAGGATCAGATAAGAACTGCGACCCTGTTCAACACCTTGATTATAGCCATGTGACTTCTTAATCAGAACACCCAGCTAAGCCACCCACAGGCCTCTGAGCCACAGAAACTGAGATATTAAACATCTTCTTTTCTTTTTATTAAAGTAACATCACATCATAAAATTATGTAAGTTTCAGTTGTGCATCATTAAAAATATATGTGTATATACTATATTAAATTCAAATATAGTTTTTTGTTTTAAGCCACTAAATTTGGGATATGTACAGAGCAGCATAGATAGCTAATATACTATACTTGCCTTGCTGGTTGGCTTATGTGAAAGACTATGCCAGATGTGAAAAATTAAATACCTTAGTGATGCTTTGTGCTAAACAAACAATCACATTCTCCTTTGTTCTTGGATAACATTTGAAATATTTAATTCTAGCATTTATCCAAATCATTGTATTTTTTTATATTCACATATTTTCTCATCTATAAAACTGTATGACAGTATTTGTTTTGTTAAGATGTGGCCACTTCACATTGCCCAGAAATCAATAAAATATAATGCCTTTCTGTAACATGGTATGATTTCCTTGAGGATATGAATTCTGATATATTTGTCTTTTTATATACCAGGTCATGGCACATATTAGGTACTTAAATTGTACTACTGCAATGAAAATTAGATCTTATTGGTAAAAAACTTTCTTGGTGAGCTAAAATATATGTTCAGAATTTTCCCATAGATTTCCATATTTTTCCTAGACATGTATATCCTAACCATAAATCTATAAAATTGTGGACTTTCATATGAGGAGTGGGATAGTAAACATACTGCAAAAGCCAGATACTTGCCTTTCGCCTTTCTATAAGTATATTTCACTAATATTTATACTAAATGAAACAAAGCCATGGATGTCCTACTATATTATGCTAATAAATTTCCCTTTATTATTATACACCTGAATGAAGATTAAAATCAATAGCCACCTTTTTTTTTTTTTTTCAAATTTGTACCTGGGCAAAATACGTCAACATAAATAAGACAGTTTAAAAGCTTCAAACTTGTCAGTGATTTCCTCTTTCTTAATTCAAATTTCCACCACATTCACTAGTTGTTGATTATGAATAAATAGTAGTCTCTCCTTGGGGTTTTAATTGTGAATTTATGATTTTTATTCACGGAAAAAAATCAAAGAAATGTTGAAAATAGATTGAAAGAACTGATAAAGATTAAATAGATATTACTGCAGACATCAAGTAGATAAAAGTTTTAGAGGCTCCTACTACAATATGGAGAACTATCCATGTCATTAAATAAAATTCAAAGTTGACATAAATCACTATTATTAAGTACATGTTAGTAACAGTAGCACTTTTTTAGGGGGGTCTCTAGTTAAAATTTTACTTTCCAGTATTTTGAAACATCACCATCTTTAACAACCAAGACTTTGTCTAAGACAAGTGTAGCAATGGCACCCTGTTCATAGGTAGTTTTAGATAGTAATCCTTGAGATGAAGTAGTAGTAGTTTGTCTCTACTGCTATTTTTCTTATAATTTTTTTTCCAAATGAGCTAAAGTATTTATAGCCATTCTTATCAGCCTTTTTTTTTTCCTCACTTCAATGAGTTCTTCAAACAGGTTATATGTACTGCCATTCCAGTTTTATTAGGTTCATTTTGTATGACTCTGAATTTTTGGTTCAAATTCCTTTATTGAAATCAGCAGCCTTATCATTTCATTTCATTCAAAAATAGAAAGACCATCATTTTACAGAGTTGGCAGCTTTCTGCTTCAGAGATTCTGTAATTTAGTTGGCTACTCTAATAGGGTTATATTTCATGTATGCTGAATACACCCTTTATGCTTGTGTTACTCCTTGGAGAACTCACAGACAAAATAAAGTAGTTTATTGCATAAGATATGGCAATTGCATTGACCATTAACCTCAATAACTTGCAAAGGCTATAGAGAAGCTTATAAAACACTTTGTAGTCAAGTTTAAAGTGGTACAAGATGTTTGTTCAAGATGAAGCACTGATATATATATGTATATATATATATATATAAATATATCTTTATAAAGCCTTATATTCTCTCTCATAGTGAACAGACCTATGATTTAAATCTCAAATGTATCTTGCATGTGGATATAAGAAAGGGAAAAAGTTTCCCCATGTTTAACTAAGGGATATGGCTTGCACATTCAACTGCAGTTTATGTGAAAAATATTTATTCATATAATATTGTCTCAGATTTTCAGAGTTCTAATTAAGATGCAAATAAATTTTATATAAATGGTAAATTCCCCCTGTTAAGTTTTAATGCACCCATATTAAAAATGCACAGATACATGCATTCTTTATGTAACTGGAAAATCAGATAATTACCACCAAATAAATATATTACTTATACTTGTTCAGCATAAAATAAGAAAGCATTTAAAGTATAATTTTCTTTAGACTACTAATGTCCATTTAATTTCTGCTTTGCAAGCAAAGGCACATATTATGTTCCAATTGCTTCACCAGAAAAATTAATTGAAATTATAAATGTTCTTTTTTAATTACACTATTTTCTGAGTACAGTACATGGGCATATTAACTTAGTATTTACTTTTAGATCTATGTTAAAATAGCTCCAAAGCAAAACTTAAATTAGATTTTAAACATTAATTAATAAAATAAACCATTTGCAAAAGTAGATTTAATAAGTAATATGTAGTTTGGGAATGGAGACTCTTAGCTAAAAGAAAATGAGAAGCCATGTACTTTCAAATGTACATTATATAGTATCACTGTTTTCTAATTTACAGATCAGGCTATGCTCAAAGAAATAGGAACCAGGTTTCCTGATATTTTTCTCACCACCATTCTGAATACCTTATTCTTAGAAGAAATAGAGTCATTCATATAGTAAAAACTTTATACTATACTGTAGAAAAAAATGTTTGAATTTGTTAATGATCAAGATAAAAAGTATAGAAAGGGGACAGTACAAAGTATATATATATATATATATTGCATACTCTTCTCAATACATAATTCTTAAATCTAAAACACCTCAAAAATCTAATTTAATTATAGCAAACAGGGACCAAAATAAAAAAAAAAACAATCAAAATGGAAAGTTGGCTATAGCTGACTTTAAGTCTTTTGATATTTGATAAAGTGCTTTGGTTTTTAAAGACTACTTTTTTAAAAGTCCTTGTTTTTAAAGGCTGCATTATAAATACAACACAAGACTTTGATACCAAGAAAGGTTTTTATTGGAATTTGGAGTTCAACACAAATTTAGTTTTATCAACATTTCTGCCATAAACAAATGGTTAAAGTAAGACCCACTCAATCACCAAGAAGGAGAAAAAAAGAAAACAGAAACAAAACTATCTGTTCCAGTCTTAACATTACTTCAGAATAAGGAAAGTTTCTCTGGGATATAATCCTCTTTTATGTGACTTTGAAAATTTGTGAGTACTAATGTAACGTAGAGGGAAATCCCAAACAACAACAACAAAAAATAATTCAATGTATTATAGTATCTATTGACAGCTAAGTTCTATATGACAAGGCTGTATGATGTTTTGGTTATTTATATTTATTAATAAAGCTCCACAATATAAAACATTCCTTGCTATATGGCAGTTGCTCAATAAATATTTGATTAAAAATTAATGAATTTATTCTTATACTAGGAAAACAGAGACTTGACAACTGAACATATAATATTTATAGAAGAACTGAATGTATTTTAAAATCACAATGAAATGTTCTGATTTTTATAGAGAAAGTACTAACAAGCATTTCTAAATGCAAAAATAAAATTGCTAGTATTTATGGTTATATTTTTAAATATCAGATAATAGAATTATTACATAAAAATAAAACATTCATGGTTAAAATACTTAAAGTTATGGAAGATGGTCTTAAAAGATAAGAAAGATATAATATTTAAGCAAAAGGAAATTTCCAGTCCTCTTCATAAAACTAAAAAATGTAATGTCCTTGCAATTACAATGAGAAAAGTTTCATATAATGGTCATTTGGACCAGTTTTTCTGTAGAGAACAAAGACAGACAGATACCTGGTGATGTCACTTACAGGACTACAGAGAAACCAAACAGGTCAGACAAAGACAAACATTAAAACCAACCTTTGAATGCTGACCATAGATCTGAGGCATCCTGAGGGGAAGAGGTGGGGTGAGAGGGAAGCAGCTGGAATGTGGTGGAGGGTTGCACTTTCCTGTCTCCCTAAAATTTCTCATAGTGGCCAAAGACATTTTTAAATGAAACCATTGCATCAAAGCTCAGTTTGCCACTTTTACTATATTTAAAAGATAGTCTAAAGAAAGGGTTAAATTTAGAACAGTAATTATGACCAAAGGAGAAGTGAAATTTTTTGAGGAAAAAGTACATATAAGGCAGATGGGCAAATGCATTAGAATGTATGAAAACTTGCATATCCATAATGTTTACCCCAGTTATCAATATCATATATGTGTGTCTACATATAACTTTTTATAATAAAGCAGTCACATGGGTCATCTATTTGAGAAATGATCAAAATAATTTAAATAATAAAACACTTATTTAAATGTACACTGTACTTATGATAGTATTTGTCTTGTATCTCAAGTGTGGTGCTCAGTCACATTAATCTACACCTGTGCTAAATTGCATAGACTAACCTTACACACACACACACACACACACACACACACACACACACACAAAGGCATTACACGTAAAAATGATGAAATATGATTTTGGTTGTCCTGGCTTTGAGAAAATAGTATAAAAATATTCCCACTGATTGTAAGTATGCAAAACCTGTGTTATTTCTTACAATTACATGTAAATCTACAATTGTCTCAAAATTGAAGTTTATTTACAAAAAGCAACATAACCTTCCCCCACCCCCAATATTATAAATACCTTGAGGGTGTGGATTCAGCTTACTCACCAATGTCTAACATCTAACAAATTACATGTACTTTGTAGTCAATAGATAAATATTGTTTACTAAGTACATGAATGCCTGGGAATAAGTGTGTGAGAGAGGGGAGATTCAACACTGCAAAATGTAACCCTGTAGAATACTTCCTCCCCTACAAATGACTAATGAATATTTAAAGTTGATATTAATTAGTTTTGCTTTTTGAAGTTATAGGGATTAGAATTGGATGTAAAATTCTCCATTTGGGGACAAAAATATTTCTCTCACTCAAATATGTATAGTTGTACATATATGTTCTTATTATTACAAATAAAGAAGAATGTAATACTGTCATTATCACCACCAGCACCATCAACAACAAAGTACAACAATCAGACTGCAATGTTTTCTTTTTACAACTTAATATAGATATATAGAATGTCATATTTTGGTAGTGTTTGTATTTCAATGGTGGTAGAATATATTCATAAAGTTTCCATGCCATCAAAATGAGAAGTCCTTAGCTGTATTTCTGATATTTTTATTATCAATATTAAATTTCATGATATAAAAACTTCCTTTAAGTTTTTCACACTAATGGTCTTTCTATATCAGCAGAATACTTTTATCTTATTATATACTGTTCAAAATATTAATAAGCACTGCAGACATTTGTTTGCTGGAATATCTAAAATGAAATTATGTTTCCTGGTATGAAACTTTTCCTCTGTAAACTCCGTCTCTTTTAAACAAAGATTATATGCATATATATATATGCATATAATATTTGCATATATATATATATTCATCTAATATTCTAATTTATGTAAATAATCAAATGATACTACATTTCTAGGAACCATCTTTCAAAGTTTTATTTCCTTCTAAGTTCCTTTCATGTCTAAGTTGGATAAACTCTCAGAGAAATAAAACCATAGAAAACAATAAAATTGTTTACTTAGATCTCTGTTTATCATATTCCACTGCAAGCATTTTTATATCATGTTTATCTCCTAATTTCTAACAATAATTTCCGCTAGTCTAAAGATGGCATATTGTTATTCACTTTTCTGCACTAATTTTTAAAAAAATAGATAATATTAAAAAATATAGATGTTAGCTAAACATTGTAAAAGATTTGTAATAAATATGCTGTTATTTAAAATGAACATTAATAAGCTTGAAAAACATAATTTTGTATACTTTTTTCAAAATGAGTCAGAATAAAATAATTCCAAACTCTCTATAGGATTAAAAGGAGGATGCTGTTCTATATAATGGGTTAAGGGTAGAGAACATTTGGTAATTTCATCCACGGGAAAATATACACATTATGTACTATGTTATATATGTATATACTTTACATAGTTGATACATATTTTAAATAATATTTCACACAAATAATTATTTAAACATGATTTTATATTTGTGTATATAATACATAGAAAGTGAGAATTAACTTCTTTCAATCCGACTTCAAAATTTTAAAGTTAATTTTAATTCATTAAATGCTCAAAATATTCCATTTAAAATCAGTAATTTTAAAATTTAAAGTCAATAAAAATCCTAGTATTGCTCCAAATAGTAATAAATGTGTATCATTTTCACAGATTCACATACTTATATAAGAACATTAATATTTCCAGCAAGTGCCAAGCATAGTTATGCAAATAGAAGTTGATGCCTATTGAACATATTCATTATAAGTTTTAAAATAACCATATATGTGGTCTCCCTTGCTTACATCAGACATTAGTTTTCTGGACCGCATTATCAATAAACACCCTTACCGAAAATAGAGGTACAAGAAAGAAAATGAAGTTTCGACCAAGTATGTCTACTGGCAGACAAATAGTAGTTAGACTATGAAATTATAGATAATCTGGGTATTATAAAATCTTTAAAAAATTACTTAAAGAAAATAAAAATTAAAAAATATATATTTGACTAAGCTGACAGCTGTATCATATTGCTAAACCATAAAAAAGAGAAATCACAACATAGGAATCGTGCTGTTTTTGCCTTGATATTTGAAATGGAGAGAGTCATTTTTTGCCAATAAGCACTACAGAAAGTTTAGTCAGTTTCTCTGCCAATATGACAATTTGCATAGCATTACCCACAATGCTTCACATTGTGATTTTGCTTTGAAAACAGATTTAATTGAGCCTTGCTGAGCTGCATTAATGTATCTGTTTAAATTGAGCAAGCTTAATTATCTCACATGAAAGTTATGCCACCTCTGGTGTGATAAAGCTAATGCAATTAAAGTCAGCCAGATGTATTAATTGAGTATTGTAAACATGTCGTCTGTCTGGTAAAGAAAAGTTCATTATACTTCAGGGACTGGACAGTTTGAAACATAACCACACCGATTACAATATACTTTCCTAATGCAATATTATATTTTCTATAAAGATCTATAAAACTCAGAATCTGAGGACCACCATATATCTTAAGAGTAAATATGTTCTCTCTCATACATTTTTTATTTATATTTGAAAACCCAGTTTTCTGAAGCATTCATAAGAGATGGACTTAAATCTTCACATTCTTTTTAAAAACATCAAATCAAAAGAGGCCATCATTTCTCATGTCTGCTTCTATATGTAAAATCTTAGAAGTTGTCACTCCATCCTAATAGCAAGTAAAAAGCTAAGCAAATGGGGAAATCAACCTTATTTCTAGGATCCATAACAAGGAAAAATAGAGGACAACAGCTGTCTCCAGGATTGGAAAGATGGGTGAATAGAGGAAGTCTGCTTACTGGAGCAGAGACATAAGTGGGAGCCACTGCAGAAAGACTGAACTATAACTGAGGAATTAATGGAAGCTCAATATGGACAAAAATGAGAGTTAAAATACTTCAGAGGTATTGAGTCATAGTGGAGGCATCCATAATTTTGTGAGATTTACCTCAAAGAAGTCAACCGGGTTCTAATAGGAAATATCTGAGAAAAATCCCCCTTTCTACCAGGAACCATTTGAAGTACATCACAGCATTCTGTTCATCATATGGATGCTCTCAGGAGGTACTAGTTAATAAGAGCATAATTTACTGGGATATAACAGAACATCACTGACCCGGGGAAGAAAAAGTTCCAATTTCACCTTACTCTAACCATCCTGTCCTACTTAAGAGAACAGGAAAAGAAATGCCTTGAAAAATACTTGAGTTTCAAAGTCCAGTGGATCAGGATCACTAAAAGTCTGAGCTCTTAGAAGAGGATTATAGAGCCTTTCCCTCCCTCAACACCTCACCTCCACATTACTAAGGTCTAATTGCACTTCTTTTACTTAGTCATTCATGTCCATTAGCAAGAAAAAGTTTGAAGGCATAAAAAAAGGCAAAAAAAAAATACATTGTGAAAAGACAGAATAAATGTCAGAACCAGGCTTGGCAGGGATTAGAGATATCATACTGGAACATTAAAACAACTATGATTAATATGCCAAGGTTCTAATAAGTAAATCAGATAGTATGAAAGATGGATAATATGAGCAAAGAGATGGACATCCTAAAAAGAACCAAAAAGAGTGGCTAGAAACAAACCTGTAATCTTAATGAAGAATGCTTTTAATGGATGGACACAGCTAAGGAAAAATAGTTTGTAGCTATATCAGTAATAACTTCAACATTAAAAAGCAAAGGAAACAAAGTAAAAAACAATACATTACTGAAGGATGGACAGTTACAAAATATGTAAATGTTTAATGGGAATATCAGAAGAAGGCAAATGAAACAAACCAAAGAAATGTTTAGAATAATAACTTTAGAATAACTTTAGAAATGTTTAGAATATATATATAAAATTGTTATTTATATCTTTTACATTTTGTATTCCCCTTGGGTAACCCACCACCAATTCACCCGTGACCCATCTCTGTGGTCCCTTGTGTCCTTTTCTACCTCATTTTGTGCCCTTATTCTCCCCCTCCCCCCCACCCCCCAAGCACTGAGTGTCTTTTTACTCAAACTGAAGTCAGATGCCGGAACACAGCCCCAGGAAGTTCAAAGAATACCAGGAAGGATAAATACCAAAAAAACTACACCTAGGCAGAACATACATAAACTGCAAAATGTCAAAGATAAATTTAAAAAACAACAACAAAGTTGTGGGGAGGGCATTTTATATGAAGAATAAACATACTGTTACATCGGACTTCTGAGAAATCATGTAAGCAAGGGGTAGTAAAATGATTTTAAAATGTTGAGAGAATCAGTTCACATAAGCTATCACATGAATAAGTTCAAAATAGAAAAATCACATGGTCATTTTAATGGATACAGAAAGAAACATGACAAAATTCAATATCTATTCTTAATAAAAATTCTCAATAAACTAAGAATAGCGGGGAGCTTCCTCAATTTCATTAAGAATACCTACAGAAAACCTATAGTTAACATTATACTTAGTGATGAGACACTTGAAGTTTTCTCACTGAGATCAGAGACAAGTCAAAGATGTTTTCGTTGACCACTTATTCAACATTGTGCTGAAAGTTTTTGCTAATGCAATTAGATGAAAAAAAGAAAATACAAGAAATACAGACTGAGAAAGAAGAAGTCAAATTTTTTTCCAGATGGCATAAACATCTACGTAGAACAGAAAATCCAATGTCATTGACCAAAATATCTCCTGGAACTAAAATAATTAGAGCAAATTTACAGAATACAATGTCAATAAGCAGAAGTGCTTTCTTGTATTCCAATTATAAACAAGAGGAATTAGAAATTAAACATGATATCATTTACATTAGGATCCCAAATTGAAGTACTTCGGTATAAATCTAAACATAGATGTACTAGGACTACTACAAACCTCTGATGAATGAAATGAAGAATTAAATGGAGAGATGTTCTATGCTGGTGGATAAAAGCACTCAATATTGTTAAATTCATTCCCTCTCAGCTTGAGTTATAGATTCAATACAGTGCAAATCAAAAATCCCAGCAAGTTATTTTGTGTATGTCATCAAGATGTTACTAAGTGTATATGGCAAGTCAACATAATATTAAATTAGAAGAACAAAATTGTAGGATTGATGCTGCTCAACTTTGAGACCTATAATAAAGCTAGTGCAATCAAGATAGTGTGGTACCAGTGGAGCAATAGACAAAAAGACTCATAGGGTAGAAAAGGGAGCCCTGAAATAGATCAACATAAATATAGTCAATGCAGGGCCTCGCTGGTGGCGCAGTGGTTAGGCGCTGCACTGTGGAGCTGTCGGCAGCAGCGACGCAAGTTCGAAGCTCGGCCAGGGAGATTCCACATGGCACAGCAGACCTCTCCTTGCCCGCTGTTCCCCTCAACAGTGTGTTTCCATCCATCTGCCTGTTCTGCTCCTCACTCTGTCTCTGGTGAACCCTGTCGCCACCCTGCGCCTCTGGCCTGTACCCCAGCTTGTATGCATAAATAAATAAATGTTTAAAAAATATATGTAATCAATGTATCTTTGATAAAGGTACAAAGACAATGTAATTGAGTCAAAAATGTTTTTCAATATTGCTAGAACACGCAGAAATAAAAAATCAAATGTAGGCAAAACCTTACACTTTTCACAAGAATTAAACCAAAATGTATCATAGATTTAAATGTAAATTGAAATATTATAAAACCCCTAGAAGATAACATAGGAGAGAAAAACCTAGATTACTTTGTATATGGTGGTGACTTTCTAGATACATCATCAAAGGCCTGACTCATGAAAGAAATTATGTTGATGAGACAGACTTAATTAAAAATACTGCTCAGCAAAAGCAATGCTAAAAGGATGAGAAACAAGTCATAAACTGGGAAAGAAATATTTGCAAAAAAAGTCCCTGGTAGAAGACTGTTATACAAAATACATAAAAATTCCTAAAACCAAGAAATAGTAAACTGAGAAAATAGAGAAAAGAGTAACCTGAAAAAGTGAATATTATAATGATAATGTCTATTTTTTTATCCACAGGCTAATATCAGATTTAATATGTCTGACCATATCAAATGCTTGTACAGATGTGGGAAAGTGATTAAATAACCTATCCTTCAAGTATTGCTTGGGGGAAAATATAATATTTCATTGAGGGACTGTTCTGTAACAAGTAATTCAATTTAAACTGTACTTACCTCCTAATATTGCATCTTTTTTTTTTAAGATTTATTATTTTTTTTTATTTATACATACAAGCTGGGGTACAGGCCAGAGGCGTGGGGTGGCGAGAGGGTTCACCAGAGACGGAGCAGGTAGCAGAACAGGCAGATCAGAAATACACTGCTGAGGGGAGCAGCGGGCAAGGCAGGAGAGGTCTGCTGCACCATGTGGGATTCTCCCTGGCTGGGTGTCGAACTCGAGTCGCCGCCGCTGACAGCTCCACAGCGCAGCGCCCAACTGCTGCGCCACCGGGGAGGCCCCTAATATTGCATCTTGACTTCTAGGAATATGCAAAGAAACATTTGACTCAGGAACTTGACAAATATATTTATTAAGCATTGTTTGAAACAGCAAAAGTTAGTAACAATCCAAAATTTCCACCCATCAGTGGGGAAATAGGTCACTACAGTATAGTATAAGTACGTTACGGAACATTAAAAGAAATTAAGTAGATATATCAACATGGCTAGATCTTAAAGCATAATGAAAATTAAAAATAAACATTAGAAACAGGACATTGTGTCTGTATGTTGAGACAATATTAAACATTAAATAGTATTAAGTTACAATATGAGTGTATCTTAATAGGTGTGAGGCAGTATACTGATTGGACTGGAAAATTCATCACAGCTCATAATTGAGTTTGATTCTATGAAAAGCACCAGAGTGGAGCTGTGAGTATTTGGGGAAACTGACTATAAGGTTAAATGTAGATGTTGCCAAAGAGAAGTTGATTTACATGTAAAAGGAAGTTAGTATGTATATATTTCTTAGTTCATTTTTAGTATCGTGAATGTTGGAATTTGTGTTGGTAATCTATTTAATATAGTTTTTCAAATTTTTTTTCATTTTTACAATTTTTGAACTAGATATATGTGAATTCACTTGTAACAACTCTGACTTTTTATTATTTATCACTACTTTTTATTACTTAAATATAAAGCAAAACTCAACCAATGCCTTAGAAAATGTTGAATGTGACATACTTACCTAATAACTGGAATTATTATTTTAGAAAGATATTGGAGTCAAAAAATAGAAATGTCCTTTATTCTGTGTATCTGCACTGTTTTTCGAAATGAGAATGGAGTTCAATATAACATAGATAACTAAAAATAAAACTATAACAAAGGAGGGGAAGTATGGCAAGAAATTATGAAGATAGAAATATCAAGTGCTTCCAGAAATGAGATAACGTTGCATGGCATAATTTTATATGTATTTACTAAGAGAAAACTCCATTTCTGCCAATGAGAAATTTAAAAAAAGAGAGATTAATTACATGACTAAAAATACCCTATATACTAAAACCAAAACCATTGCTTATAATACATAAGTGCATATATTTTAGAATTGGGAGGGTGTGTTGGAAATAATCTTGCAAGTATTCTCACAAAGAGGACTATTGGTTTGCACCAAACCTAAAAATCGACATTTAACAAACACCTTACCTGATATTTAAAGGTCACTTATTTTGAAAATCTGACAAGTGAACGGATGGCATAACTTCCACAAAATCCTAAGCAGACATTAAAACAGATATACTCAGTTCTAATAAGATGCCCTCTTGTGACCAAATATGTCAATAATTAAATAGAAGGCACTATATTTGAACAAAGTTTTTTCTATAGGTTTCAAAATAAATGGATATACCCTTTGATAGATGCGGTAATAAATTTACCAGCCAAATACAGCTATACCATATCTACCCGAAATAACCAATTTTGTGTTAGATATAACAATATATTGTGTTTTATGAGGACAGTTATAACAAATCTATTTGGCAATTCAATATATCAATAATATGAGTAAAAATTATTTCACTTACAAATAAAAATTACTTTTCATCCTTTGTTCTGCTACAGAATTAGTTTCAAGTCATGACAAATAGTAGCTTCTTAACTATCTGTTTCAATGTGGAACTTGAAATCATATCAATGAACTTTTCATAGTCCATATCATGACACCTTATGTTTTGAATAGCTCTGATAACTCATGCACTGGTTTGTACTTGATGCTTTATTTAATTGGACTACATTGATATACTGACTTATGCAGATAGTTCAAAAATTGAGGCATTTCTTTCTTTTTTTAAGAGTTATTTAGTAGAAGAGCTGGGGTGTAAGCCAGAGGTGTGGGGGGGTGGGGGTGGTGGTGAGAGGATTCAACAGAAACAGAGTGGGGAGCAGAACAGGCAGATCTGCTGAAATACACTGCTGAGGAGAGAGGCGGGAGATGTCTGCTGATCCATGTGGGTTAGCTCCCTGGGTAGGGATCGAACTCAGGCCAGAGAAGTGACAGTCCTGAGACTTAATCCCTATGCTACCTTGGAGGACCTGATTGAGGCATTTCTTATGAAATACTAATAGTGATTTTTTTGAAACAGTTTCTGTCCACTTTAGGAAAAATGTGTGCCAAATACTGTCTGAATAACCAGTTTGTCAGTTTTTCTTTCTATTACAGCCATATACCATCAGTAAAGCAGCTAGTCAGATTGTAATTCATAAAATTGTGCACCTGTTTTTCCTCGAGACAGAGTTGGTAGAGTGGCCTGATGCAGAGGTGCTTGTGTACATTTCCCATTTTGTTACACAGAGAATTAAGTACATATGCAAGGGATGAGTTTTAGTAAAATAAGGATTTTAATGTTTCGGCAAGGACATTTTAAAGCAAAAGCTTTTTTTTTTATTCTAGTGAAAAATGCTAGTACTAATGTTACTATGTTGATTCCTGCTTAAGAACCAATGCTATTACCCACCATTGCTTTTGCAACATCAGTGCAAATGTCAGCTCAGAGAAAAAAACAAATAATATCTTAATATTTCTGTCAGCATAATTTCAACCTCATGAAACTATTGAAATTATCTAGAGACACCAAGTATTCTACAGATAACTCTTTGAGAAATAACTCCAAAATAAATAAATAAACAAATAAAATAATGATGATACCCTCAGCTGACAGGAAAATTAGGGGCTTTTTTTTTTTAATCCCTCCACAATATTATTGGCACCTAATTGAACTTTTTTCTACTTTGCAAACATCGCATGCTATACAAAAGTCATTTTTAAAACATTCTATAGTCTACCTAATTTCAACCACAACACATATATCATTGACCTCCATATACTCAGCATCCAGCAGTGTATCGAGAAGTAAGGTCCTTAATACTTTCTATATTGGAGGTTAAAAACAGTTTGAAATACTTATTTTCTATTCATTCATACTACCAAATCTAAAGTTGGAAGATTTTCATTCAACATCAATAGTTTAACCAAAATGCTTTCAAAATCAAGATAATTAGTATATCTATCTTTATAAAATACACATCAAAAAGAAGTAATCTTTTTATTTACTATTGTTCAAAAGTGGGTCCACCCAACTAGTCACCAATTCTAGCAGTTTGTCTTCACAAGGAGTATTAGAGAAAGGTGACATATAAATGTAATCAAGCATAATAATAATGATAATAGAATGATGAGGAGGTGCAAGAGAAGAAGCAGCTAGCACATATTAAGATAGCTGTTTTAGACACTCTTTTATGTTGCTAACACATATCAACTTTTGTAACCCTTACTACAAACCCTGCATGGTAGGTGCTATTAAGATGATGATGATTATTCTTGTGTATTCCACAAGTAAAGCAAATAATAGAAGGCAAAATGCTGACTTATTCCAGAGTTGCTAAACTTATAGGTGAAGTATATAACACTTAATGAATGAAAACTGTGTTTAAATACAGAGGGGAGGGAAGATTGCATTCATTTTTCTAATGAACAAAATCTGGATTAATAAATGACTTGTTGCACCTGATTTTAATCACTAGTCACTTCTTACTTCTGCAGGCTCTTTTACCACTGCAGATTTATTATTTAAAATGTTAGTTCCACCAGCATCACCTGAGAACTTGTGAGAAGTTCAAACTCTCAAACCCCACTGCTAAATCAGAATCTAAATTTTAATAAAATTCTTAGATGATTTTATATGCATATTAAAGTTTGAGAAATACTGTGCTTTTCAAAGCAAGAATTGCTCTGAGCAAAGTTAAATGGGTAAAGAAGATTTTATTCAAGGTTACTGCAGTAGGGGGGAGGATGGAACTCACTCTGAACTTCACTGAAACAGGTGGTGGGGAGAGAAATACTGGACACATATTGGAGAATTAGAATTAGGAGGGTAGTTTGATCAATGGAATGTCTCCAGCACATTGAGCTGTTCTTGAGTTTGGAAATGCTTTTCTCTGTGATTGGGTCATCATGTTTTTTAATTGGTGCCCATACAAATTTAGGAATCTACCTACTCATGGAGATTGGGAGAGACAGGTACTAGCTACCTTGATGATTATATTTCAAAGGCATGAGTTGTGAAAGACATTTCTGAATTATAAAGACTGGCAAGAGACTTTTAAGGAGATCTAATATCTCAAAAGAGCAAAAGAGAATATAAAAGTATAACTTTTCTAACTATTCTAAAGGTGTCATGAAGAAATCTGTCTAAAATTTGATCAGACTGAGTGGAATGTTAATCCCATCTTGGTCACCCTAAAGGCAACTATAGCAAAACCCCGAAGGGGCAAGTCACTGGTTGATGAGTGAGTTGAAATCTAATCCCTTTCAGTTGTGCTCCATTGAAGTACATTATAACAGTCTTTACGTTTGGGATTTCAGCTCTAGTGGCTCAAGAGAATGATAGTCATTGTAGAACTTAATGTGCATTTATCAAAAAATAATCCTTTCATTGTTTTATCTGGTGAGGGTGTAAACATTCCTAATGTAAGTGATGCTGCTTGACTAAATTCTATAGGTTCAAGAATGAACACACCACTTTCTTGTGATGATATCCTGACCTTGATCACTGCAAAAGGGTCACAACTGGTAAGAGAAGTATTCATTCAATTATTCAATCAAGTCATTTTTATGAAACTCCACTGTAAACCAAGAACTTTCATAGTTGTAGGAAATTATCAGAAGTGACCATTGATTTCAAGATTACAGGCATCAAAAAAGAATAGAAGCCATTACATTTTTTTATAAAGGTCATAGTAAAATTTGTTTTATTTATTTTTTTAAAGATTTATTTATTTATGCATACAAGCTAGGGTTCAGGCCAGAGGCATGGGGTGATGAGAGGGTTCACCAGAGACATAATGGGGAGCAGAACAGGCAGATGGATGGAAACACACTGCTGAGGGGAGCAGCGGGCAAGGCAGGAGAGGTCTGCTGCACCATGTGGGAATCTCCCTGGCTGGGCATTGAACTTGCGTCACTGCTGCCGACAGCTCCACAGTGCGGCACTTAACCGCTGCGCCATCAGGGAGGCCCTAAAATTTGTTTTAAAGACAGATAAGATTAAAGTACAATTGAAGAAATTTAAAAACTGGAAATTAATTTTTGAAGTTTAAATTAAATTAAAATTTGAAGTTTAAATTTGGAAGCTAAAAAGTGAAAGAACAAAAGAAACATAAGACTTGATGTTAAATACAAATGAGCTAATTTATTTGGTAAAAAGCAAGAACTGTTACATATTTTAATAATTCACTGAACAAATGAGGAAAAAAAATAAAACTAGCTAGACATACAAACGAGGTTTGTCCACAGAATCTTAAATGGAGCCTGATTCTCAGGAGATAGTCTTTAGTTATAGCAATAATCTACAAGCCATTACTTTATTCACTTTACATTTCTCCTCAAGTCTTGAAATTAATTCTCCCAATAGCACTTTAGCCAGCTACCTTTGAGAGAAGGTTCTGACTCTATACCTCCATTTAACTAATCCCAGCAACTCAAGAACAGCCATCTTAGAGTAACACTACCCCAGTCCTTGACAGAGTCCCCTAAAACTGTAACTGATACACCTGGGAAAATTTGTTTGGCTATGCAGCCACAGCCCTTCAGTAATCTCTCACACCTCAAAAAAGAGGAAAAGCAGCATAGTTTATGGTGACTCATTTCCACAAGGCATTTCAAATAACCTGCCCATAGGTTGTTTCCATAAGAAATGGTAAAGCACAAAATGTATGTGCTAAATGTATAAATGTATTTTGGATATACATATTCACCAATGGTAAAGCTGAAGACTTCCTGTGCTTTAAAATTAAATCATAAAAATTAGGAAACAGAGAAGAAACATTCCTTCAAGTCATATATTAACTATGATACAAATGGTGGATTTCATAAAGTGATTTCTTCCTTCCAGTCTCTTCCTCCTTTCCTCCATTCCTTCCCATCCTCACCCCCCCTTCCTCCATTCCTTCCTATCCAACAGTATTCAGTCTGAGTGGGTCAAGCAAATTATACAGAAAAATTTAACTCTTGCTGAAAAACAGTCATTTTATATGTGGGACTGAGGTTGTACCTCACTGAACAAGGAATTAAATACCTCCCATGGAGTGAAATTTAGGACAACAAAAAAGCAAGATGTCTCGAATTACACATTTCAAAATGAAGTACCTAAGATGGGTTTGGTCAAATCTAAGTAAATATGGCTTGTGACTACTATAGTCCTGGCAACAGTAATCTCCATTTTCATTACAAAAATAGGAAAAATAAGAAAAGGAAAAGATTAAGATTATTGTAAGCTTGGAATCTGATACTGATCATCATTTTTAATACACACACAAGGCTAAAACATTGGTTTACATTGTTGTTTGTATATGAGAATTATAGGATCTCCTCACAGGTGTTATTACCACATCCCACCCACCAAGATACCCAAAATCCACCACCATAGCCCCCTGTGCTCCCTCCACACCTTACTCTTGCTCCCCCCTCACCCCTTACTCCTCTCGGTTCTGTGGTTCAGCTTTCTAGTGTTAGTCCTTGGTTTGGCTTTATCTGATCTTTTGCCTGGTTTCTCTATAGTCTACATATAAGTGACACCATGTATTTGTCTTGGTCCTTCTGACTGACTTCACCTCATAGAACCCCCTCTAGATCCATCCATGTTGCTAGAAATGGCAAGAGTTTATCTGTTCTGATAGCAAAGCAGTATTCCACTGTGTATATACACCATATCTCCCTGGTCTACTCACCTTTATTTTGACACTTAGGTTGTATCCAAAGCTTGGCTATTGTAGCTAGTACTGCAGTGAAAATGGGCATACATGCCTCCCTTTAAATTAGTACTTTCATGTTTTTCAGTAGATACCTAGGAGTGAAATCTGACTATTTTCCCTACAAAACAGGCAGATAATAACTTGTGGATTGTTAAGAGTGCAGTCCTTAAACAGCTGTTAAGAGACCTTTGTAGTCATATAATTTTATGATTCTTAAATTTACCAGAGTGTCTTTTAATTTTATCGTACTTCAATAAACAGAACAGTTCATATTTGTGTAGCTCTTTCCACTTCACAAATAAAGGACAGTATTGTGAAATGGGTTGGGTATATGAAATCAGATTTGAACTGACAGATTAGCATTTGTATCATTTTTTATCATTTTCCATCATTTTGTATCATTTTTGTCATTATGCCTGGATTGCTACATCTGTGGAAAAAGGACCATGGGAAAAAGTAAATAATATTTAATGAATTGTAGTTTTTATTTAATTATTTCACCATCCCTATGAATTTTGCATTATTTTCATTAATTCTCAGTCTGGGAAATGGTGGAGAAAAAAGATTAAATTAAAATTGTATGTGGCAGAATCAAGTCCAAATCTGAATTTCATCAGTTATATTAGAATTTACCTTAGAATTCTGTAAAGCAAAAGAACAACAAATGGTGGAAACCACCAAAAAGTGTTTTCCCACTGATATGTATTTCCACCTAAGGTATATGTTCCTGAGTGTTTCTTTCTTAGTTGATTTTTTTTCATACTAAATTTAGTATGCAGTTTTCTTAATAAAATCTTATCTGGAGTTACTGTCCTTGAAATATGCTCTTTGGTATTTTTATAAGCACAGTTTACCTTTCATGACAAAAGACAACTTTATCATGGATTCATTCATCAAAGTGCTTCTTTACCATTAATTATATCATGAAGAGCATTTGCAGAAATAAGATATCTGAAAGTTGCAAACTCTTTGCTCAGTTGCCTTTATAATCATTTACTAAATCAAAGCAAAACAAAGTCTAAGCAGAACTAAAAATAACTTCTCCTTTCCAAATTTTATACTTTCATAATCAGCAATTTATATTGTAACATGTTGGTATCAGAAAATATGGACTAAAGGGAACTTTTTTTTGCAATTTATATTCATCTTCCACTCAGAACATTTGAAATATACAGCATTCGCCTGCATATCTTAACAATTTATCTGTTTGTACATTAGCCTATTGTATGATTTCCAAATTTATTTTAGGATTTCTTTTACTCTTAAAATATCATTGGAGACACTAAGGAACTCTGGTTGATGTGGATTATATATATTTAGTGCATTAAAAATTAAAATTCAAAACATTTAAGCTTATTCACTTATTAATTAATTTAAACAAATTGATAGTGTTATGTTAACAGATAACACATTTTGATGGAAAAATATTAACAAAGACACTATTTTGTTTTTTCACTATCATTGTTTCATATTTTCTTTTATCTTCTATCAGTTCTTCTAGTCATCTGTAGTGATAATACATGTTATGTAGCCAAAGGAAAATCCCATTGTGTACTTTATTTGTTAAAAAAAATTAGAAAAGAATTAGAAAGAATGAACAGTATTATTTTAACAGCTTTATTGTGATATCCTTTACATACTTCAAAGTTCATCTGTTTAAAGTGTCAGTGTTTTATAGAGAAGGCTGTGCCTCCCCCAGATGTCAAGAATAGACTTTCCCAAATCTTGTCACCCTGATAGGTGGATCACTTCAAGCCACAATCAATTGAGGCCTATGGTTAAAGAGACACCACTATCCCTCTCTTAATTGCATATAGAAGAAAGAAAATTAGTGGTTCTGCCTAGATCAGAAGTAAAAGCAATTGATAATTTTCCTGGGATACTACAACAAGTAAAAAGTCCCTTCTTAAAGATAGTTCTCCCAAATATTTTCAAAGAAACCTCCCCAACTTGTTTAGAACATACTTTTTTTCCAAAAAGTCATGGCATGTTTCAAGCTAAGGTCAATTGAGGTGCTTGCTGCAGGCTTTAAGAGAAACGCATCACCGTTCTTTAACCACCTGGAAGAATGAAAATTACCCAGCTTAGAATCAATTTTTGAAAATAGTCTTTTTATTAGAGGAGCCTATCTTTATTGCAGGGCAAACATCTAGCTACAGAACATTTGATTTTTTTTATAGGCGTCACCCTCTCATCTTGTGACTCCCTCTCCTCAATGCTTAATGCCCCAGGCCCCTATCCCATTTCATAGTTCAAGGATTAAAAAAATATATTTAGTGTGTCTTATTTACTTTAGAATATGCAACCGTGTAGATTCACCATAAGTATGCAATTAAATTTGTTGTTTTTCTCCTACTAAATTACTGTTTGATGTTAATTTGTTGCTCGACCAGCTAGAGAAGAATCTGGAATCTGGGGGAAGGTTTCTTCTGTGCCTCTAAACTTCATTCTAAACTTTTATGAACCTCCAGTTTCATAGTCCTAGAATTGTGCTAACATTTTAGCTTATTGCTTACTCTATTCTACCTCCTGTAAAAAAAAAATATGCATACAAATATTTTGATTAGGGACTTTCTTAGGGCCTTATGTAGAATCTTATGAGGATTCTAGGACACATCAAACCAATAAAGTAGCAAAATGACTTGAATACAACCATTCATTTTGAATATTTCTATAACATCACTTATTTACATAAATATATTATCTGAATATATGTATAAATATATTTTATCTCAATTAAATGTATATTATCTTAATTAAACATGAGAATAAACTGTGTGGTACTATGACCCCCCCCTCCAAAGAGAACAAAATTAAACTTTAAGTTTCATTTCGAGAAAGGTCTTTTATTAACACTAGAAAGTTGACCAGAGGTTAATTCTAGTTAAATATAGACCAAAAGTGCAAAAATACACAAAGGGGCAAGAAAAGGTAAGTCCAATTAGTATGCTTTGTTTCAAATAAAAGGTGCCCAAATTTTTGTTAAATTATATAGGATTTGTCAGTGATATGAGGAAGTATTTTCTGAGGTAGGGTCTAAGGAAAACTGAAATACTTAAGAAAGCAAAATGTTTTTGACTCTCATACATTTACTTTCCTATCACTGCTGATTACAAAGATATTTGCATGTAAATAGAAATTTTCTTCTGTATAATCAGCAGACTGTTCCTTCAGTTTTCTATGCATGCTCTCACCATGGAATCTTTTATCCTCAGTAATCAATTCACATATCACAGACCTGGGCAATGACATCATCAAATCATCCAAGATTAGAAAGTCATGAGATCAGAAAGGAAAAACTTTTGTACAAATGTCTTAGAATCTGAAATAATGTCACTCTGAAGTGTGGGAAATTCTGATAGCTGTATGAGGTTTGGTCTACCATAAGATGTGCAATCAGTATATTGATATAATATTAATATGTGATTTGATGCCCTACCCAAGCCAAATAAATACATTATTACTATAGTTTCACTTCCCCCCTCCCCCGAAAATTACCATCTGTCCTCAGACCTCTTTCAGAACTTTGCTCTCCTATGGAATTTATTTATTTGAAAGAACCTATGTAGTAAATTATCTCTCTAGTAAACTAGTAAATAACTAGAATAATTGAGTGTAGATAGTTTTTAATACCCCAAGGTATCCAGGTGAGTATCTGAATCATAACAAATCATAAATAATTACTTGCCTATTAAGTTAACAGAGAACTGTGTTATATCAAACAGCTCAGTGGTTCAGTACAATTTAAGGTGATACATAATTTCTCACATGAAATAATATATAACCAATTAAAATCCAGTTATTCCACAAACATAAAGAACAAAGGGAAAAAATAGTTCTTCTGGAAAATCAACTGCATAAGAAGACCTTGAATATGCAAACACTTTTTCTTTCAATATCAAAGTAGAATTTTTTTGAAAAGCCAAAAGGAAGGCACAGACACTGAAATATAACCATTTGATTCTTTCTCCAATTTCCGGACCTATAATATAAAGATTGTCAGAGTAACAATGTATATATAAAAAATAATCCAAATGAAGGTAAATTATTTTTTTAAAGAAACTAAATTCTATATTTAAACAGCCTCAAATGCAAAATAATGTTATAAACGAGTTTCACATCAATTTTAAGTGACCAGCCTTGATTTTTTTATCTTTAATCAATTCACACTTCTAACTGCTCACTTGACATCTGACTTGACTATAATAGGCACCTCATATGCAACATACTCTCTCCACAAAACAGAACTTTTAATATGTTCCCAAATTTTTTCCTCCTCCAAAAAAGAAATGGCCACCATATCCTGAGATTCTGGTGTCAATAAAATTAGTCATTCTGATTTTTTCTTGTTATTTATTTCTACTGCTCAATAAAATGCTCTTATTGCATGAATAATATATATATATATGTATTTATATTTATATATCATGAACCTATCCATTTCTCTATCTCTACTGCCAGTACTTTATTCTAATTACTGAAACAGAATCCTGGGAGTTTTCTGTGTTTAAGTATTTTGTATGATCTTTTTTCTTTACCTATTTTTGTTATAAATTTTATAAATAAGTATTAATAAAATTATGTTGAAATAAAGTAAATCATACCACTAGAAAATAATACAAAATAATAATAGCAAAAGAGATTTTCAAATGTAAGCATCCTATTTGCTAATGGGGTATCATTTGTTAAACAGACATTCTGAGTTTTAAAATAAAACATTTTGAGTAGTATATGGATATCAAGGGGTATGGGAGGAGCAGCTTCTTTGGATTTTTTTAAAGTAACTTCTCCATACATCTTTTATTAAAGACATTTTATGTTGATTGCTGTGTAATTTACAGTGGGAAAGGAAATGATTCATAGTCTTCACCAGTGCTTGCATTCATTTGGTTTTTTAAATCTTAATTGTAGGCAGAATTGGCTATTCTCTGCAGCTGGTCTTCTCCCTGAGCTGGGGAGACATTGCAACCTAGAAAGAAAACCATGGCTTTGAGATCTGACAAACATGGGAACAAAAACTGACAAAAATTGGGTTCTCTCTCTCTCTCTCTCTCTCTCTCTCTCTCTCTCTCTCTGTCTCTCTCTCTCTCTCTCTCTCTCTCCCCCCCTCCCCTTTTCCTTTTTCATATCCATCCTACTTTCCTTCCTTCTTCCCTTCATTCTTTCTTTTTTTAATAAGTATTTATCTAGCATTTTATTAATGGAAAATCCCTTTTTAGTTACCAAGGAAAATAAACAGCTGAGTGCATTCTCTGTGATCTCAAGGATTTCTAGTTTAGTAGTGAAACCAGATAGTTTGGGGAATATTCAGCATGCTAAGAGAAAGAATAAGATTAACTCTGCCTATAAATGTCAAAGAATGCTTCAAAAGAAGAGGAAATATTTTAGCTCAATTTGACCCATCAAAGGAGGTTATCTCCCTGAGATACATGAAGGACTTCATGAATATTCTTTTCTCAATTATTACTTTCTCTTTCTAAGTAACTTATTATCCTGGGAGATTTTCAATATTTCTTTCAAGAGATTCAGGTTTCAAATTAAATCTAAGAAAATCATGTTGCCACAATTTAATTTAACAGACATTCCTATAGCCATTGTTTTAGTTAATGAGGTTGATACAAAGACTAATAACATAGGTGCCCTGCAATTTAAAAACTTACGTTCTCTCTTGTAAAAGGGTAGAGAAACATACCAATAACTCCATTAGTTAACAGGTTGTAATAAATGTTATTACAAAATATAAACAGTGTTATAGAAACACAGGAATGAAAAGACCAATTCAAAAAGTAGGATCATTGAAAGTTTTTTTTTAAAAGTGGGTTGAGGGCCTCCCTGGTGGCTCAGTGGTTAAGCGCTGCGCTGTGGAGCTGTCAGCAGCGGCGACGCGAGTTCGAAGCCCGGCCGGGGAGAATCCCACATGGTGCGGCAGACCTCTCCTGCCTCACCCGCTGCTCCCCTCAGCAGTGTATTTCTGATCTGCCTGTTCTGCTACCCGCTCTGTCTCTGGTGAACCCTCTCGCCGCCCCACACCTCTGGCCTGTACCCCAACTTGTATGTATAAATAAAAAAATTAAAATTAAAAAAAAGATTTATAAAAAAAAAATATTTATTTATAGATACAAGCTGGGGTACAGGCCAGAGGTGTGGGGCGGCGAGAGGGTTCACCAGAGACAGAGCGGGTAGCAGAACAGGCAGATCAGAAATACACTGCTGAGGGGAGCAGCGGGTGAGGCAGGAGAGGTCTGCCGCACCATGTGGGATTCTCCCCGGCCGGGCTTCGAACTCGCGTCGCCGCTGCTGACAGCTCCACAGCGCAGCGCTTAACCACTGAGCCACCAGGGAGGCCCTCAACCCACTTTTAAAAAAAAACTTTCAATGATCCTACTTTTTGAATTGGTCTTTTCATTCCTGTGTTTCTATAACACTGTTTATATTTTGTAATAACATTTATTACAACCTGTTAACTAATGGAGTTATTGGTATGTTTCTCTACCCTTTTACAAGAGAGAACGTAAGTTTTTAAATTGCAGGGCACCTATGTTATTAGTCTTTGTATCAACCTCATTAACTAAAACAATGGCTATAGGAATGTCTGTTAAATTAAATTGTGGCAACATGATTTTCTTAGATTTAATTTGAAACCTGAATCTCTTGAAAGAAATATTGAAAATCTCCCAGGATAATAAGTTACTTAGAAAGAGAAAGTAATAATTGAGAAAAGAATATTCATGAAGTCCTTCATGTATCTCAGGGAGATAACCTCCTTTGATGGGTCAAATTGAGCTAAAATATTTCCTCTTCTTTTGAAGCATTCTTTGACATTTATAGGCAGAGTTAATCTTATTCTTTCTCTTAGCATGCTGAATATTCCCCAAACTATCTGGTTTCACTACTAAACTAGAAATCCTTGAGATCACAGAGAATGCACTCAGCTGTTTATTTTCCTTGGTAACTAAAAAGGGATTTTCCATTAATAAAATGCTAGATAAATACTTATTAAAAAAAGAAAGAATGAAGGGAAGAAGGAAGGAAAGTAGGATGGATATGAAAAAGGAAAAGGGGAGGGGGGGAGAGAGAGAGAGAGAGAGAGAGAGACAGAGAGAGAGAGAGAGAGAGAGAGAGAGAGAGAGAGAGAGAGAACCCAATTTTTGTCAGTTTTTGTTCCCATGTTTGTCAGATCTCAAAGCCATGGTTTTCTTTCTAGGTTGCAATGTCTCCCCAGCTCAGGGAGAAGACCAGCTGCAGAGAATAGCCAATTCTGCCTACAATTAAGATTTAAAAAACCAAATGAATGCAAGCACTGGTGAAGACTATGAATCATTTCCTTTCCCACTGTAAATTACACAGCAATCAACATAAAATGTCTTTAATAAAAGATGTATGGAGAAGTTACTTTAAAAAAATCCAAAGAAGCTGCTCCTCCCATACCCCTTGATATCCATATACTACTCAAAATGTTTTATTTTAAAACTCAGAATGTCTGTTTAACAAATGATACCCCATTAGCAAATAGGATGCTTACATTTGAAAATCTCTTTTGCTATTATTATTTTGTATTATTTTCTAGTGGTATGATTTACTTTATTTCAACATAATTTTATTAATACTTATTTATAAAATTTATAACAAAAATAGGTAAAGAAAAAAGATCATACAAAATACTTAAACACAGAAAACTCCCAGGATTCTGTTTCAGTAATTAGAATAAAGTACTGGCAGTAGAGATAGAGAAATGGATAGGTTCATGATATATAAATATAAATACATATATATATATATTATTCATGCAATAAGAGCATTTTATTGAGCAGTAGAAATAAATAACAAGAAAAAATCAGAATGACTAATTTTATTGACACCAGAATCTCAGGATATGGTGGCCATTTCTTTTTTGGAGGAGGAAAAAATTTGGGAACATATTAAAAGTTCTGTTTTGTGGAGAGAGTATGTTGCATATGAGGTGCCTATTATAGTCAAGTCAGATGTCAAGTGAGCAGTTAGAAGTGTGAATTGATTAAAGATAAAAAAATCAAGGCTGGTCACTTAAAATTGATGTGAAACTCGTTTATAACATTATTTTGCATTTGAGGCTGTTTAAATATAGAATTTAGTTTCTTTAAAAAAATAATTTACCTTCATTTGGATTATTTTTTATATATACATTGTTACTCTGACAATCTTTATATTATAGGTCCGGAAATTGGAGAAAGAATCAAATGGTTATATTTCAGTGTCTGTGCCTTCCTTTTGGCTTTTCAAAAAAATTCTACTTTGATATTGAAAGAAAAAGTGTTTGCATATTCAAGGTCTTCTTATGCAGTTGATTTTCCAGAAGAACTATTTTTTCCCTTTGTTCTTTATGTTTGTGGAATAACTGGATTTTAATTGGTTATATATTATTTCATGTGAGAAATTATGTATCACCTTAAATTGTACTGAACCACTGAGCTGTTTGATATAACACAGTTCTCTGTTAACTTAATAGGCAAGTAATTATTTATGATTTGTTATGATTCAGATACTCACCTGGATACCTTGGGGTATTAAAAACTATCTACACTCAATTATTCTAGTTATTTACTAGTTTACTAGAGAGATAATTTACTACATAGGTTCTTTCAAATAAATAAATTCCATAGGAGAGCAAAGTTCTGAAAGAGGTCTGAGGACAGATGGTAATTTTCGGGGGAGGGGGGAAGTGAAACTATAGTAATAATGTATTTATTTGGCTTGGGTAGGGCATCAAATCACATATTAATATTATATCAATATACTGATTGCACATCTTATGGTAGACCAAACCTCATACAGCTATCAGAATTTCCCACACTTCAGAGTGACATTATTTCAGATTCTAAGACATTTGTACAAAAGTTTTTCCTTTCTGATCTCATGACTTTCTAATCTTGGATGATTTGATGATGTCATTGCCCAGGTCTGTGATATGTGAATTGATTACTGAGGATAAAAGATTCCATGGTGAGAGCATGCATAGAAAACTGAAGGAACAGTCTGCTGATTATACAGAAGAAAATTTCTATTTACATGCAAATATCTTTGTAATCAGCAGTGATAGGAAAGTAAATGTATGAGAGTCAAAAACATTTTGCTTTCTTAAGTATTTCAGTTTTCCTTAGACCCTACCTCAGAAAATACTTCCTCATATCACTGACAAATCCTATATAATTTAACAAAAATTTGGGCACCTTTTATTTGAAACAAAGCATACTAATTGGACTTACCTTTTCTTGCCCCTTTGTGTATTTTTGCACTTTTGGTCTATATTTAACTAGAATTAACCTCTGGTCAACTTTCTAGTGTTAATAAAAGACCTTTCTCGAAATGAAACTTAAAGTTTAATTTTGTTCTCTTTGGAGGGGGGGGTCATAGTACCACACAGTTTATTCTCATGTTTAATTAAGATAATATACATTTAATTGAGATAAAATATATTTATACATATATTCAGATAATATATTTATGTAAATAAGTGATGTTATAGAAATATTCAAAATGAATGGTTGTATTCAAGTCATTTTGCTACTTTATTGGTTTGATGTGTCCTAGAATCCTCATAAGATTCTACATAAGGCCCTAAGAAAGTCCCTAATCAAAATATTTGTATGCATATTTTTTTTTTACAGGAGGTAGAATAGAGTAAGCAATAAGCTAAAATGTTAGCACAATTCTAGGACTATGAAACTGGAGGTTCATAAAAGTTTAGAATGAAGTTTAGAGGCACAGAAGAAACCTTCCCCCAGATTCCAGATTCTTCTCTAGCTGGTCGAGCAACAAATTAACATCAAACAGTAATTTAGTAGGAGAAAAACAACAAATTTAATTGCATACTTATGGTGAATCTACACGGTTGCATATTCTAAAGTAAATAAGACACACTAAATATATTTTTTTAATCCTTGAACTATGAAATGGGATAGGGGCCTGGGGCATTAAGCATTGAGGAGAGGGAGTCACAAGATGAGAGGGTGACGCCTATAAAAAAAATCAAATGTTCTGTAGCTAGATGTTTGCCCTGCAATAAAGATAGGCTCCTCTAATAAAAAGACTATTTTCAAAAATTGATTCTAAGCTGGGTAATTTTCATTCTTCCAGGTGGTTAAAGAACGGTGATGCGTTTCTCTTAAAGCCTGCAGCAAGCACCTCAATTGACCTTAGCTTGAAACATGCCATGACTTTTTGGAAAAAAAGTATGTTCTAAACAAGTTGGGGAGGTTTCTTTGAAAATATTTGGGAGAACTATCTTTAAGAAGGGACTTTTTACTTGTTGTAGTATCCCAGGAAAATTATCAATTGCTTTTACTTCTGATCTAGGCAGAACCACTAATTTTCTTTCTTCTATATGCAATTAAGAGAGGGATAGTGGTGTCTCTTTAACCATAGGCCTCAATTGATTGTGGCTTGAAGTGATCCACCTATCAGGGTGACAAGATTTGGGAAAGTCTATTCTTGACATCTGGGGGAGGCACAGCCTTCTCTATAAAACACTGACACTTTAAACAGATGAACTTTGAAGTATGTAAAGGATATCACAATAAAGCTGTTAAAATAATACTGTTCATTCTTTCTAATTCTTTTCTAATTTTTTTTAACAAATAAAGTACACAATGGGATTTTCCTTTGGCTACATAACATGTATTATCACTACAGATGACTAGAAGAACTGATAGAAGATAAAAGAAAATATGAAACAATGATAGTGAAAAAACAAAATAGTGTCTTTGTTAATATTTTTCCATCAAAATGTGTTATCTGTTAACATAACACTATCAATTTGTTTAAATTAATTAATAAGTGAATAAGCTTAAATGTTTTGAATTTTAATTTTTAATGCACTAAATATATATAATCCACATCAACCAGAGTTCCTTAGTGTCTCCAATGATATTTTAAGAGTAAAAGAAATCCTAAAATAAATTTGGAAATCATACAATAGGCTAATGTACAAACAGATAAATTGTTAAGATATGCAGGCGAATGCTGTATATTTCAAATGTTCTGAGTGGAAGATGAATATAAATTGCAAAAAAAAGTTCCCTTTAGTCCATATTTTCTGATACCAACATGTTACAATATAAATTGCTGATTATGAAAGTATAAAATTTGGAAAGGAGAAGTTATTTTTAGTTCTGCTTAGACTTTGTTTTGCTTTGATTTAGTAAATGATTATAAAGGCAACTGAGCAAAGAGTTTGCAACTTTCAGATATCTTATTTCTGCAAATGCTCTTCATGATATAATTAATGGTAAAGAAGCACTTTGATGAATGAATCCATGATAAAGTTGTCTTTTGTCATGAAAGGTAAACTGTGCTTATAAAAATACCAAAGAGCATATTTCAAGGACAGTAACTCCAGATAAGATTTTATTAAGAAAACTGCATACTAAATTTAGTATGAAAAAAAATCAACTAAGAAAGAAACACTCAGGAACATATACCTTAGGTGGAAATACATATCAGTGGGAAAACACTTTTTGGTGGTTTCCACCATTTGTTGTTCTTTTGCTTTACAGAATTCTAAGGTAAATTCTAATATAACTGATGAAATTCAGATTTGGACTTGATTCTGCCACATACAATTTTAATTTAATCTTTTTTCTCCACCATTTCCCAGACTGAGAATTAATGAAAATAATGCAAAATTCATAGGGATGGTGAAATAATTAAATAAAAACTACAATTCATTAAATATTATTTACTTTTTCCCATGGTCCTTTTTCCACAGATGTAGCAATCCAGGCATAATGACAAAAATGATACAAAATGATGGAAAATGATAAAAAATGATACAAATGCTAATCTGTCAGTTCAAATCTGATTTCATATACCCAACCCATTTCACAATACTGTCCTTTATTTGTGAAGTGGAAAGAGCTACACAAATATGAACTGTTCTGTTTATTGAAGTACGATAAAATTAAAAGACACTCTGGTAAATTTAAGAATCATAAAATTATATGACTACAAAGGTCTCTTAACAGCTGTTTAAGGACTGCACTCTTAACAATCCACAAGTTATTATCTGCCTGTTTTGTAGGGAAAATAGTCAGATTTCACTCCTAGGTATCTACTGAAAAACATGAAAGTACTAATTTAAAGGGAGGCATGTATGCCCATTTTCACTGCAGTACTAGCTACAATAGCCAAGCTTTGGATACAACCTAAGTGTCAAAATAAAGGTGAGTAGACCAGGGAGATATGGTGTATATACACAGTGGAATACTGCTTTGCTATCAGAACAGATAAACTCTTGCCATTTCTAGCAACATGGATGGATCTAGAGGGGGTTCTATGAGGTGAAGTCAGTCAGAAGGACCAAGACAAATACATGGTGTCACTTATATGTAGACTATAGAGAAACCAGGCAAAAGATCAGATAAAGCCAAACCAAGGACTAACACTAGAAAGCTGAACCACAGAACCGAGAGGAGTAAGGGGTGAGGGGGGAGCAAGAGTAAGGTGTGGAGGGAGCACAGGGGGCTATGGTGGTGGATTTTGGGTATCTTGGTGGGTGGGATGTGGTAATAACACCTGTGAGGAGATCCTATAATTCTCATATACAAACAACAATGTAAACCAATGTTTTAGCCTTGTGTGTGTATTAAAAATGATGATCAGTATCAGATTCCAAGCTTACAATAATCTTAATCTTTTCCTTTTCTTATTTTTCCTATTTTTGTAATGAAAATGGAGATTACTGTTGCCAGGACTATAGTAGTCACAAGCCATATTTACTTAGATTTGACCAAACCCATCTTAGGTACTTCATTTTGAAATGTGTAATTCGAGACATCTTGCTTTTTTGTTGTCCTAAATTTCACTCCATGGGAGGTATTTAATTCCTTGTTCAGTGAGGTACAACCTCAGTCCCACATATAAAATGACTGTTTTTCAGCAAGAGTTAAATTTTTCTGTATAATTTGCTTGACCCACTCAGACTGAATACTGTTGGATAGGAAGGAATGGAGGAAGGGGGGGTGAGGATGGGAAGGAATGGAGGAAAGGAGGAAGAGACTGGAAGGAAGAAATCACTTTATGAAATCCACCATTTGTATCATAGTTAATATATGACTTGAAGGAATGTTTCTTCTCTGTTTCCTAATTTTTATGATTTAATTTTAAAGCACAGGAAGTCTTCAGCTTTACCATTGGTGAATATGTATATCCAAAATACATTTATACATTTAGCACATACATTTTGTGCTTTACCATTTCTTATGGAAACAACCTATGGGCAGGTTATTTGAAATGCCTTGTGGAAATGAGTCACCATAAACTATGCTGCTTTTCCTCTTTTTTGAGGTGTGAGAGATTACTGAAGGGCTGTGGCTGCATAGCCAAACAAATTTTCCCAGGTGTATCAGTTACAGTTTTAGGGGACTCTGTCAAGGACTGGGGTAGTGTTACTCTAAGATGGCTGTTCTTGAGTTGCTGGGATTAGTTAAATGGAGGTATAGAGTCAGAACCTTCTCTCAAAGGTAGCTGGCTAAAGTGCTATTGGGAGAATTAATTTCAAGACTTGAGGAGAAATGTAAAGTGAATAAAGTAATGGCTTGTAGATTATTGCTATAACTAAAGACTATCTCCTGAGAATCAGGCTCCATTTAAGATTCTGTGGACAAACCTCGTTTGTATGTCTAGCTAGTTTTATTTTTTTTCCTCATTTGTTCAGTGAATTATTAAAATATGTAACAGTTCTTGCTTTTTACCAAATAAATTAGCTCATTTGTATTTAACATCAAGTCTTATGTTTCTTTTGTTCTTTCACTTTTTAGCTTCCAAATTTAAACTTCAAATTTTAATTTAATTTAAACTTCAAAAATTAATTTCCAGTTTTTAAATTTCTTCAATTGTACTTTAATCTTATCTGTCTTTAAAACAAATTTTAGGGCCTCCCTGATGGCGCAGCGGTTAAGTGCCGCACTGTGGAGCTGTCGGCAGCAGTGACGCAAGTTCAATGCCCAGCCAGGGAGATTCCCACATGGTGCAGCAGACCTCTCCTGCCTTGCCCGCTGCTCCCCTCAGCAGTGTGTTTCCATCCATCTGCCTGTTCTGCTCCCCATTATGTCTCTGGTGAACCCTCTCATCACCCCATGCCTCTGGCCTGAACCCTAGCTTGTATGCATAAATAAATAAATCTTTAAAAAAATAAATAAAACAAATTTTACTATGACCTTTATAAAAAAATGTAATGGCTTCTATTCTTTTTTGATGCCTGTAATCTTGAAATCAATGGTCACTTCTGATAATTTCCTACAACTATGAAAGTTCTTGGTTTACAGTGGAGTTTCATAAAAATGACTTGATTGAATAATTGAATGAATACTTCTCTTACCAGTTGTGACCCTTTTGCAGTGATCAAGGTCAGGATATCATCACAAGAAAGTGGTGTGTTCATTCTTGAACCTATAGAATTTAGTCAAGCAGCATCACTTACATTAGGAATGTTTACACCCTCACCAGATAAAACAATGAAAGGATTATTTTTTGATAAATGCACATTAAGTTCTACAATGACTATCATTCTCTTGAGCCACTAGAGCTGAAATCCCAAACGTAAAGACTGTTATAATGTACTTCAATGGAGCACAACTGAAAGGGATTAGATTTCAACTCACTCATCAACCAGTGACTTGCCCCTTCGGGGTTTTGCTATAGTTGCCTTTAGGGTGACCAAGATGGGATTAACATTCCACTCAGTCTGATCAAATTTTAGACAGATTTCTTCATGACACCTTTAGAATAGTTAGAAAAGTTATACTTTTATATTCTCTTTTGCTCTTTTGAGATATTAGATCTCCTTAAAAGTCTCTTGCCAGTCTTTATAATTCAGAAATGTCTTTCACAACTCATGCCTTTGAAATATAATCATCAAGGTAGCTAGTACCTGTCTCTCCCAATCTCCATGAGTAGGTAGATTCCTAAATTTGTATGGGCACCAATTAAAAAACATGATGACCCAATCACAGAGAAAAGCATTTCCAAACTCAAGAACAGCTCAATGTGCTGGAGACATTCCATTGATCAAACTACCCTCCTAATTCTAATTCTCCAATATGTGTCCAGTATTTCTCTCCCCACCACCTGTTTCAGTGAAGTTCAGAGTGAGTTCCATCCTCCCCCCTACTGCAGTAACCTTGAATAAAATCTTCTTTACCCATTTAACTTTGCTCAGAGCAATTCTTGCTTTGAAAAGCACAGTATTTCTCAAACTTTAATATGCATATAAAATCATCTAAGAATTTTATTAAAATTTAGATTCTGATTTAGCAGTGGGGTTTGAGAGTTTGAATTTCTCACAAGTTCTCAGGTGATGCTGGTGGAACTAACATTTTAAATAATAAATCTGCAGTGGTAAAAGAGCCTGCAGAAGTAAGAAGTGACTAGTGATTAAAATCAGGTGCAACAAGTCATTTATTAATCCAGATTTTGTTCATTAGAAAAATGAATGCAATCTTCCCTCCCCTCTGTATTTAAACACAGTTTTCATTCATTAAGTGTTATATACTTCACCTATAAGTTTAGCAACTCTGGAATAAGTCAGCATTTTGCCTTCTATTATTTGCTTTACTTGTGGAATACACAAGAATAATCATCATCATCTTAATAGCACCTACCATGCAGGGTTTGTAGTAAGGGTTACAAAAGTTGATATGTGTTAGCAACATAAAAGAGTGTCTAAAACAGCTATCTTAATATGTGCTAGCTGCTTCTTCTCTTGCACCTCCTCATCATTCTATTATCATTATTATTATGCTTGATTACATTTATATGTCACCTTTCTCTAATACTCCTTGTGAAGACAAACTGCTAGAATTGGTGACTAGTTGGGTGGACCCACTTTTGAACAATAGTAAATAAAAAGATTACTTCTTTTTGATGTGTATTTTATAAAGATAGATATACTAATTATCTTGATTTTGAAAGCATTTTGGTTAAACTATTGATGTTGAATGAAAATCTTCCAACTTTAGATTTGGTAGTATGAATGAATAGAAAATAAGTATTTCAAACTGTTTTTAACCTCCAATATAGAAAGTATTAAGGACCTTACTTCTCGATACACTGCTGGATGCTGAGTATATGGAGGTCAATGATATATGTGTTGTGGTTGAAATTAGGTAGACTATAGAATGTTTTAAAAATGACTTTTGTATAGCATGCGATGTTTGCAAAGTAGAAAAAAGTTCAATTAGGTGCCAATAATATTGTGGAGGGATTAAAAAAAAAAGCCCCTAATTTTCCTGTCAGCTGAGGGTATCATCATTATTTTATTTGTTTATTTATTTATTTTGGAGTTATTTCTCAAAGAGTTATCTGTAGAATACTTGGTGTCTCTAGATAATTTCAATAGTTTCATGAGGTTGAAATTATGCTGACAGAAATATTAAGATATTATTTGTTTTTTTCTCTGAGCTGACATTTGCACTGATGTTGCAAAAGCAATGGTGGGTAATAGCATTGGTTCTTAAGCAGGAATCAACATAGTAACATTAGTACTAGCATTTTTCACTAGAATAAAAAAAAAAGCTTTTGCTTTAAAATGTCCTTGCCGAAACATTAAAATCCTTATTTTACTAAAACTCATCCCTTGCATATGTACTTAATTCTCTGTGTAACAAAATGGGAAATGTACACAAGCACCTCTGCATCAGGCCACTCTACCAACTCTGTCTCGAGGAAAAACAGGTGCACAATTTTATGAATTACAATCTGACTAGCTGCTTTACTGATGGTATATGGCTGTAATAGAAAGAAAAACTGACAAACTGGTTATTCAGACAGTATTTGGCACACATTTTTCCTAAAGTGGACAGAAACTGTTTCAAAAAAATCACTATTAGTATTTCATAAGAAATGCCTCAATCAGGTCCTCCAAGGTAGCATAGGGATTAAGTCTCAGGACTGTCACTTCTCTGGCCTGAGTTCGATCCCTACCCAGGGAGCTAACCCACATGGATCAGCAGACATCTCCCGCCTCTCTCCTCAGCAGTGTATTTCAGCAGATCTGCCTGTTCTGCTCCCCACTCTGTTTCTGTTGAATCCTCTCACCACCACCCCCACCCCCCCACACCTCTGGCTTACACCCCAGCTCTTCTACTAAATAACTCTTAAAAAAAGAAAGAAATGCCTCAATTTTTGAACTATCTGCATAAGTCAGTATATCAATGTAGTCCAATTAAATAAAGCATCAAGTACAAACCAGTGCATGAGTTATCAGAGCTATTCAAAACATAAGGTGTCATGATATGGACTATGAAAAGTTCATTGATATGATTTCAAGTTCCACATTGAAACAGATAGTTAAGAAGCTACTATTTGTCATGACTTGAAACTAATTCTGTAGCAGAACAAAGGATGAAAAGTAATTTTTATTTGTAAGTGAAATAATTTTTACTCATATTATTGATATATTGAATTGCCAAATAGATTTGTTATAACTGTCCTCATAAAACACAATATATTGTTATATCTAACACAAAATTGGTTATTTCGGGTAGATATGGTATAGCTGTATTTGGCTGGTAAATTTATTACCGCATCTATCAAAGGGTATATCCATTTATTTTGAAACCTATAGAAAAAACTTTGTTCAAATATAGTGCCTTCTATTTAATTATTGACATATTTGGTCACAAGAGGGCATCTTATTAGAACTGAGTATATCTGTTTTAATGTCTGCTTAGGATTTTGTGGAAGTTATGCCATCCGTTCACTTGTCAGATTTTCAAAATAAGTGACCTTTAAATATCAGGTAAGGTGTTTGTTAAATGTCGATTTTTAGGTTTGGTGCAAACCAATAGTCCTCTTTGTGAGAATACTTGCAAGATTATTTCCAACACACCCTCCCAATTCTAAAATATATGCACTTATGTATTATAAGCAATGGTTTTGGTTTTAGTATATAGGGTATTTTTAGTCATGTAATTAATCTCTCTTTTTTTAAATTTCTCATTGGCAGAAATGGAGTTTTCTCTTAGTAAATACATATAAAATTATGCCATGCAACGTTATCTCATTTCTGGAAGCACTTGATATTTCTATCTTCATAATTTCTTGCCATACTTCCCCTCCTTTGTTATAGTTTTATTTTTAGTTATCTATGTTATATTGAACTCCATTCTCATTTCGAAAAACAGTGCAGATACACAGAATAAAGGACATTTCTATTTTTTGACTCCAATATCTTTCTAAAATAATAATTCCAGTTATTAGGTAAGTATGTCACATTCAACATTTTCTAAGGCATTGGTTGAGTTTTGCTTTATATTTAAGTAATAAAAAGTAGTGATAAATAATAAAAAGTCAGAGTTGTTACAAGTGAATTCACATATATCTAGTTCAAAAATTGTAAAAATGAAAAAAAATTTGAAAAACTATATTAAATAGATTACCAACACAAATTCCAACATTCACGATACTAAAAATGAACTAAGAAATATATACATACTAACTTCCTTTTACATGTAAATCAACTTCTCTTTGGCAACATCTACATTTAACCTTATAGTCAGTTTCCCCAAATACTCACAGCTCCACTCTGGTGCTTTTCATAGAATCAAACTCAATTATGAGCTGTGATGAATTTTCCAGTCCAATCAGTATACTGCCTCACACCTATTAAGATACACTCATATTGTAACTTAATACTATTTAATGTTTAATATTGTCTCAACATACAGACACAATGTCCTGTTTCTAATGTTTATTTTTAATTTTCATTATGCTTTAAGATCTAGCCATGTTGATATATCTACTTAATTTCTTTTAATGTTCCGTAACGTACTTATACTATACTGTAGTGACCTATTTCCCCACTGATGGGTGGAAATTTTGGATTGTTACTAACTTTTGCTGTTTCAAACAATGCTTAATAAATATATTTGTCAAGTTCCTGAGTCAAATGTTTCTTTGCATATTCCTAGAAGTCAAGATGCAATATTAGGGGCCTCCCCGGTGGCGCAGCAGTTGGGCGCTGCGCTGTGGAGCTGTCAGCGGCGGCGACTCGAGTTCGACACCCAGCCAGGGAGAATCCCACATGGTGCAGCAGACCTCTCCTGCCTTGCCCGCTGCTCCCCTCAGCAGTGTATTTCTGATCTGCCTGTTCTGCTACCTGCTCCGTCTCTGGTGAACCCTCTCGCCACCCCACGCCTCTGGCCTGTACCCCAGCTTGTATGTATAAATAAAAAAAAATAATAAATCTTAAAAAAAAAAGATGCAATATTAGGAGGTAAGTACAGTTTAAATTGAATTACTTGTTACAGAACAGTCCCTCAATGAAATATTATATTTTCCCCCAAGCAATACTTGAAGGATAGGTTATTTAATCACTTTCCCACATCTGTACAAGCATTTGATATGGTCAGACATATTAAATCTGATATTAGCCTGTGGATAAAAAAATAGACATTATCATTATAATATTCACTTTTTCAGGTTACTCTTTTCTCTATTTTCTCAGTTTACTATTTCTTGGTTTTAGGAATTTTTATGTATTTTGTATAACAGTCTTCTACCAGGGACTTTTTTTGCAAATATTTCTTTCCCAGTTTATGACTTGTTTCTCATCCTTTTAGCATTGCTTTTGCTGAGCAGTATTTTTAATTAAGTCTGTCTCATCAACATAATTTCTTTCATGAGTCAGGCCTTTGATGATGTATCTAGAAAGTCACCACCATATACAAAGTAATCTAGGTTTTTCTCTCCTATGTTATCTTCTAGGGGTTTTATAATATTTCAATTTACATTTAAATCTATGATACATTTTGGTTTAATTCTTGTGAAAAGTGTAAGGTTTTGCCTACATTTGATTTTTTATTTCTGCGTGTTCTAGCAATATTGAAAAACATTTTTGACTCAATTACATTGTCTTTGTACCTTTATCAAAGATACATTGATTACATATATTTTTTAAACATTTATTTATTTATGCATACAAGCTGGGGTACAGGCCAGAGGCGCAGGGTGGCGACAGGGTTCACCAGAGACAGAGTGAGGAGCAGAACAGGCAGATGGATGGAAACACACTGTTGAGGGGAACAGCGGGCAAGGAGAGGTCTGCTGTGCCATGTGGAATCTCCCTGGCCGAGCTTCGAACTTGCGTCGCTGCTGCCGACAGCTCCACAGTGCAGCGCCTAACCACTGCGCCACCAGCGAGGCCCTGCATTGACTATATTTATGTTGATCTATTTCAGGGCTCCCTTTTCTACCCTATGAGTCTTTTTGTCTATTGCTCCACTGGTACCACACTATCTTGATTGCACTAGCTTTATTATAGGTCTCAAAGTTGAGCAGCATCAATCCTACAATTTTGTTCTTCTAATTTAATATTATGTTGACTTGCCATATACACTTAGTAACATCTTGATGACATACACAAAATAACTTGCTGGGATTTTTGATTTGCACTGTATTGAATCTATAACTCAAGCTGAGAGGGAATGAATTTAACAATATTGAGTGCTTTTATCCACCAGCATAGAACATCTCTCCATTTAATTCTTCATTTCATTCATCAGAGGTTTGTAGTAGTCCTAGTACATCTATGTTTAGATTTATACCGAAGTACTTCAATTTGGGATCCTAATGTAAATGATATCATGTTTAATTTCTAATTCCTCTTGTTTATAATTGGAATACAAGAAAGCACTTCTGCTTATTGACATTGTATTCTGTAAATTTGCTCTAATTATTTTAGTTCCAGGAGATATTTTGGTCAATGACATTGGATTTTCTGTTCTACGTAGATGTTTATGCCATCTGGAAAAAAATTTGACTTCTTCTTTCTCAGTCTGTATTTCTTGTATTTTCTTTTTTTCATCTAATTGCATTAGCAAAAACTTTCAGCACAATGTTGAATAAGTGGTCAACGAAAACATCTTTGACTTGTCTCTGATCTCAGTGAGAAAACTTCAAGTGTCTCATCACTAAGTATAATGTTAACTATAGGTTTTCTGTAGGTATTCTTAATGAAATTGAGGAAGCTCCCCGCTATTCTTAGTTTATTGAGAATTTTTATTAAGAATAGATATTGAATTTTGTCATGTTTCTTTCTGTATCCATTAAAATGACCATGTGATTTTTCTATTTTGAACTTATTCATGTGATAGCTTATGTGAACTGATTCTCTCAACATTTTAAAATCATTTTACTACCCCTTGCTTACATGATTTCTCAGAAGTCCGATGTAACAGTATGTTTATTCTTCATATAAAATGCCCTCCCCACAACTTTGTTGTTGTTTTTTAAATTTATCTTTGACATTTTGCAGTTTATGTATGTTCTGCCTAGGTGTAGTTTTTTTGGTATTTATCCTTCCTGGTATTCTTTGAACTTCCTGGGGCTGTGTTCCGGCATCTGACTTCAGTTTGAGTAAAAAGACACTCAGTGCTTGGGGGGTGGGGGGGAGGGGGAGAATAAGGGCACAAAATGAGGTAGAAAAGGACACAAGGGACCACAGAGATGGGTCACGGGTGAATTGGTGGTGGGTTACCCAAGGGGAATACAAAATGTAAAAGATATAAATAACAATTTTATATATATATTCTAAACATTTCTAAAGTTATTCTAAAGTTATTATTCTAAACATTTCTTTGGTTTGTTTCATTTGCCTTCTTCTGATATTCCCATTAAACATTTACATATTTTGTAACTGTCCATCCTTCAGTAATGTATTGTTTTTTACTTTGTTTCCTTTGCTTTTTAATGTTGAAGTTATTACTGATATAGCTACAAACTATTTTTCCTTAGCTGTGTCCATCCATTAAAAGCATTCTTCATTAAGATTACAGGTTTGTTTCTAGCCACTCTTTTTGGTTCTTTTTAGGATGTCCATCTCTTTGCTCATATTATCCATCTTTCATACTATCTGATTTACTTATTAGAACCTTGGCATATTAATCATAGTTGTTTTAATGTTCCAGTATGATATCTCTAATCCCTGCCAAGCCTGGTTCTGACATTTATTCTGTCTTTTCACAATGTATTTTTTTTTGCCTTTTTTTATGCCTTCAAACTTTTTCTTGCTAATGGACATGAATGACTAAGTAAAAGAAGTGCAATTAGACCTTAGTAATGTGGAGGTGAGGTGTTGAGGGAGGGAAAGGCTCTATAATCCTCTTCTAAGAGCTCAGACTTTTAGTGATCCTGATCCACTGGACTTTGAAACTCAAGTATTTTTCAAGGCATTTCTTTTCCTGTTCTCTTAAGTAGGACAGGATGGTTAGAGTAAGGTGAAATTGGAACTTTTTCTTCCCCGGGTCAGTGATGTTCTGTTATATCCCAGTAAATTATGCTCTTATTAACTAGTACCTCCTGAGAGCATCCATATGATGAACAGAATGCTGTGATGTACTTCAAATGGTTCCTGGTAGAAAGGGGGATTTTTCTCAGATATTTCCTATTAGAACCCGGTTGACTTCTTTGAGGTAAATCTCACAAAATTATGGATGCCTCCACTATGACTCAATACCTCTGAAGTATTTTAACTCTCATTTTTGTCCATATTGAGCTTCCATTAATTCCTCAGTTATAGTTCAGTCTTTCTGCAGTGGCTCCCACTTATGTCTCTGCTCCAGTAAGCAGACTTCCTCTATTCACCCATCTTTCCAATCCTGGAGACAGCTGTTGTCCTCTATTTTTCCTTGTTATGGATCCTAGAAATAAGGTTGATTTCCCCATTTGCTTAGCTTTTTACTTGCTATTAGGATGGAGTGACAACTTCTAAGATTTTACATATAGAAGCAGACATGAGAAATGATGGCCTCTTTTGATTTGATGTTTTTAAAAAGAATGTGAAGATTTAAGTCCATCTCTTATGAATGCTTCAGAAAACTGGGTTTTCAAATATAAATAAAAAATGTATGAGAGAGAACATATTTACTCTTAAGATATATGGTGGTCCTCAGATTCTGAGTTTTATAGATCTTTATAGAAAATATAATATTGCATTAGGAAAGTATATTGTAATCGGTGTGGTTATGTTTCAAACTGTCCAGTCCCTGAAGTATAATGAACTTTTCTTTACCAGACAGACGACATGTTTACAATACTCAATTAATACATCTGGCTGACTTTAATTGCATTAGCTTTATCACACCAGAGGTGGCATAACTTTCATGTGAGATAATTAAGCTTGCTCAATTTAAACAGATACATTAATGCAGCTCAGCAAGGCTCAATTAAATCTGTTTTCAAAGCAAAATCACAATGTGAAGCATTGTGGGTAATGCTATGCAAATTGTCATATTGGCAGAGAAACTGACTAAACTTTCTGTAGTGCTTATTGGCAAAAAATGACTCTCTCCATTTCAAATATCAAGGCAAAAACAGCACGATTCCTATGTTGTGATTTCTCTTTTTTATGGTTTAGCAATATGATACAGCTGTCAGCTTAGTCAAATATATATTTTTTAATTTTTATTTTCTTTAAGTAATTTTTTAAAGATTTTATAATACCCAGATTATCTATAATTTCATAGTCTAACTACTATTTGTCTGCCAGTAGACATACTTGGTCGAAACTTCATTTTCTTTCTTGTACCTCTATTTTCGGTAAGGGTGTTTATTGATAATGCGGTCCAGAAAACTAATGTCTGATGTAAGCAAGGGAGACCACATATATGGTTATTTTAAAACTTATAATGAATATGTTCAATAGGCATCAACTTCTATTTGCATAACTATGCTTGGCACTTGCTGGAAATATTAATGTTCTTATATAAGTATGTGAATCTGTGAAAATGATACACATTTATTACTATTTGGAGCAATACTAGGATTTTTATTGACTTTAAATTTTAAAATTACTGATTTTAAATGGAATATTTTGAGCATTTAATGAATTAAAATTAACTTTAAAATTTTGAAGTCGGATTGAAAGAAGTTAATTCTCACTTTCTATGTATTATATACACAAATATAAAATCATGTTTAAATAATTATTTGTGTGAAATATTATTTAAAATATGTATCAACTATGTAAAGTATATACATATATAACATAGTACATAATGTGTATATTTTCCCGTGGATGAAATTACCAAATGTTCTCTACCCTTAACCCATTATATAGAACAGCATCCTCCTTTTAATCCTATAGAGAGTTTGGAATTATTTTATTCTGACTCATTTTGAAAAAAGTATACAAAATTATGTTTTTCAAGCTTATTAATGTTCATTTTAAATAACAGCATATTTATTACAAATCTTTTACAATGTTTAGCTAACATCTATATTTTTTAATATTATCTATTTTTTTAAAAATTAGTGCAGAAAAGTGAATAACAATATGCCATCTTTAGACTAGCGGAAATTATTGTTAGAAATTAGGAGATAAACATGATATAAAAATGCTTGCAGTGGAATATGATAAACAGAGATCTAAGTAAACAATTTTATTGTTTTCTATGGTTTTATTTCTCTGAGAGTTTATCCAACTTAGACATGAAAGGAACTTAGAAGGAAATAAAACTTTGAAAGATGGTTCCTAGAAATGTAGTATCATTTGATTATTTACATAAATTAGAATATTAGATGAATATATATATATATGCAAATATTATATGCATATATATATATGCATATAATCTTTGTTTAAAAGAGACGGAGTTTACAGAGGAAAAGTTTCATACCAGGAAACATAATTTCATTTTAGATATTCCAGCAAACAAATGTCTGCAGTGCTTATTAATATTTTGAACAGTATATAATAAGATAAAAGTATTCTGCTGATATAGAAAGACCATTAGTGTGAAAAACTTAAAGGAAGTTTTTATATCATGAAATTTAATATTGATAATAAAAATATCAGAAATACAGCTAAGGACTTCTCATTTTGATGGCATGGAAACTTTATGAATATATTCTACCACCATTGAAATACAAACACTACCAAAATATGACATTCTATATATCTATATTAAGTTGTAAAAAGAAAACATTGCAGTCTGATTGTTGTACTTTGTTGTTGATGGTGCTGGTGGTGATAATGACAGTATTACATTCTTCTTTATTTGTAATAATAAGAACATATATGTACAACTATACATATTTGAGTGAGAGAAATATTTTTGTCCCCAAATGGAGAATTTTACATCCAATTCTAATCCCTATAACTTCAAAAAGCAAAACTAATTAATATCAACTTTAAATATTCATTAGTCATTTGTAGGGGAGGAAGTATTCTACAGGGTTACATTTTGCAGTGTTGAATCTCCCCTCTCTCACACACTTATTCCCAGGCATTCATGTACTTAGTAAACAATATTTATCTATTGACTACAAAGTACATGTAATTTGTTAGATGTTAGACATTGGTGAGTAAGCTGAATCCACACCCTCAAGGTATTTATAATATTGGGGGTGGGGGAAGGTTATGTTGCTTTTTGTAAATAAACTTCAATTTTGAGACAATTGTAGATTTACATGTAATTGTAAGAAATAACACAGGTTTTGCATACTTACAATCAGTGGGAATATTTTTATACTATTTTCTCAAAGCCAGGACAACCAAAATCATATTTCATCATTTTTACGTGTAATGCCTTTGTGTGTGTGTGTGTGTGTGTGTGTGTGTGTGTGTGTGTGTAAGGTTAGTCTATGCAATTTAGCACAGGTGTAGATTAATGTGACTGAGCACCACACTTGAGATACAAGACAAATACTATCATAAGTACAGTGTACATTTAAATAAGTGTTTTATTATTTAAATTATTTTGATCATTTCTCAAATAGATGACCCATGTGACTGCTTTATTATAAAAAGTTATATGTAGACACACATATATGATATTGATAACTGGGGTAAACATTATGGATATGCAAGTTTTCATACATTCTAATGCATTTGCCCATCTGCCTTATATGTACTTTTTCCTCAAAAAATTTCACTTCTCCTTTGGTCATAATTACTGTTCTAAATTTAACCCTTTCTTTAGACTATCTTTTAAATATAGTAAAAGTGGCAAACTGAGCTTTGATGCAATGGTTTCATTTAAAAATGTCTTTGGCCACTATGAGAAATTTTAGGGAGACAGGAAAGTGCAACCCTCCACCACATTCCAGCTGCTTCCCTCTCACCCCACCTCTTCCCCTCAGGATGCCTCAGATCTATGGTCAGCATTCAAAGGTTGGTTTTAATGTTTGTCTTTGTCTGACCTGTTTGGTTTCTCTGTAGTCCTGTAAGTGACATCACCAGGTATCTGTCTGTCTTTGTTCTCTACAGAAAAACTGGTCCAAATGACCATTATATGAAACTTTTCTCATTGTAATTGCAAGGACATTACATTTTTTAGTTTTATGAAGAGGACTGGAAATTTCCTTTTGCTTAAATATTATATCTTTCTTATCTTTTAAGACCATCTTCCATAACTTTAAGTATTTTAACCATGAATGTTTTATTTTTATGTAATAATTCTATTATCTGATATTTAAAAATATAACCATAAATACTAGCAATTTTATTTTTGCATTTAGAAATGCTTGTTAGTACTTTCTCTATAAAAATCAGAACATTTCATTGTGATTTTAAAATACATTCAGTTCTTCTATAAATATTATATGTTCAGTTGTCAAGTCTCTGTTTTCCTAGTATAAGAATAAATTCATTAATTTTTAATCAAATATTTATTGAGCAACTGCCATATAGCAAGGAATGTTTTATATTGTGGAGCTTTATTAATAAATATAAATAACCAAAACATCATACAGCCTTGTCATATAGAACTTAGCTGTCAATAGATACTATAATACATTGAATTATTTTTTGTTGTTGTTGTTTGGGATTTCCCTCTACGTTACATTAGTACTCACAAATTTTCAAAGTCACATAAAAGAGGATTATATCCCAGAGAAACTTTCCTTATTCTGAAGTAATGTTAAGACTGGAACAGATAGTTTTGTTTCTGTTTTCTTTTTTTCTCCTTCTTGGTGATTGAGTGGGTCTTACTTTAACCATTTGTTTATGGCAGAAATGTTGATAAAACTAAATTTGTGTTGAACTCCAAATTCCAATAAAAACCTTTCTTGGTATCAAAGTCTTGTGTTGTATTTATAATGCAGCCTTTAAAAACAAGGACTTTTAAAAAAGTAGTCTTTAAAAACCAAAGCACTTTATCAAATATCAAAAGACTTAAAGTCAGCTATAGCCAACTTTCCATTTTGATTGTTTTTTTTTTTATTTTGGTCCCTGTTTGCTATAATTAAATTAGATTTTTGAGGTGTTTTAGATTTAAGAATTATGTATTGAGAAGAGTATGCAATATATATATATATATATACTTTGTACTGTCCCCTTTCTATACTTTTTATCTTGATCATTAACAAATTCAAACATTTTTTTCTACAGTATAGTATAAAGTTTTTACTATATGAATGACTCTATTTCTTCTAAGAATAAGGTATTCAGAATGGTGGTGAGAAAAATATCAGGAAACCTGGTTCCTATTTCTTTGAGCATAGCCTGATCTGTAAATTAGAAAACAGTGATACTATATAATGTACATTTGAAAGTACATGGCTTCTCATTTTCTTTTAGCTAAGAGTCTCCATTCCCAAACTACATATTACTTATTAAATCTACTTTTGCAAATGGTTTATTTTATTAATTAATGTTTAAAATCTAATTTAAGTTTTGCTTTGGAGCTATTTTAACATAGATCTAAAAGTAAATACTAAGTTAATATGCCCATGTACTGTACTCAGAAAATAGTGTAATTAAAAAAGAACATTTATAATTTCAATTAATTTTTCTGGTGAAGCAATTGGAACATAATATGTGCCTTTGCTTGCAAAGCAGAAATTAAATGGACATTAGTAGTCTAAAGAAAATTATACTTTAAATGCTTTCTTATTTTATGCTGAACAAGTATAAGTAATATATTTATTTGGTGGTAATTATCTGATTTTCCAGTTACATAAAGAATGCATGTATCTGTGCATTTTTAATATGGGTGCATTAAAACTTAACAGGGGGAATTTACCATTTATATAAAATTTATTTGCATCTTAATTAGAACTCTGAAAATCTGAGACAATATTATATGAATAAATATTTTTCACATAAACTGCAGTTGAATGTGCAAGCCATATCCCTTAGTTAAACATGGGGAAACTTTTTCCCTTTCTTATATCCACATGCAAGATACATTTGAGATTTAAATCATAGGTCTGTTCACTATGAGAGAGAATATAAGGCTTTATAAAGATATATTTATATATATATATATATACATATATATATCAGTGCTTCATCTTGAACAAACATCTTGTACCACTTTAAACTTGACTACAAAGTGTTTTATAAGCTTCTCTATAGCCTTTGCAAGTTATTGAGGTTAATGGTCAATGCAATTGCCATATCTTATGCAATAAACTACTTTATTTTGTCTGTGAGTTCTCCAAGGAGTAACACAAGCATAAAGGGTGTATTCAGCATACATGAAATATAACCCTATTAGAGTAGCCAACTAAATTACAGAATCTCTGAAGCAGAAAGCTGCCAACTCTGTAAAATGATGGTCTTTCTATTTTTGAATGAAATGAAATGATAAGGCTGCTGATTTCAATAAAGGAATTTGAACCAAAAATTCAGAGTCATACAAAATGAACCTAATAAAACTGGAATGGCAGTACATATAACCTGTTTGAAGAACTCATTGAAGTGAGGAAAAAAAAAAGGCTGATAAGAATGGCTATAAATACTTTAGCTCATTTGGAAAAAAAATTATAAGAAAAATAGCAGTAGAGACAAACTACTACTACTTCATCTCAAGGATTACTATCTAAAACTACCTATGAACAGGGTGCCATTGCTACACTTGTCTTAGACAAAGTCTTGGTTGTTAAAGATGGTGATGTTTCAAAATACTGGAAAGTAAAATTTTAACTAGAGACCCCCCTAAAAAAGTGCTACTGTTACTAACATGTACTTAATAATAGTGATTTATGTCAACTTTGAATTTTATTTAATGACATGGATAGTTCTCCATATTGTAGTAGGAGCCTCTAAAACTTTTATCTACTTGATGTCTGCAGTAATATCTATTTAATCTTTATCAGTTCTTTCAATCTATTTTCAACATTTCTTTGATTTTTTTCCGTGAATAAAAATCATAAATTCACAATTAAAACCCCAAGGAGAGACTACTATTTATTCATAATCAACAACTAGTGAATGTGGTGGAAATTTGAATTAAGAAAGAGGAAATCACTGACAAGTTTGAAGCTTTTAAACTGTCTTATTTATGTTGACGTATTTTGCCCAGGTACAAATTTGAAAAAAAAAAAAAAAGGTGGCTATTGATTTTAATCTTCATTCAGGTGTATAATAATAAAGGGAAATTTATTAGCATAATATAGTAGGACATCCATGGCTTTGTTTCATTTAGTATAAATATTAGTGAAATATACTTATAGAAAGGCGAAAGGCAAGTATCTGGCTTTTGCAGTATGTTTACTATCCCACTCCTCATATGAAAGTCCACAATTTTATAGATTTATGGTTAGGATATACATGTCTAGGAAAAATATGGAAATCTATGGGAAAATTCTGAACATATATTTTAGCTCACCAAGAAAGTTTTTTACCAATAAGATCTAATTTTCATTGCAGTAGTACAATTTAAGTACCTAATATGTGCCATGACCTGGTATATAAAAAGACAAATATATCAGAATTCATATCCTCAAGGAAATCATACCATGTTACAGAAAGGCATTATATTTTATTGATTTCTGGGCAATGTGAAGTGGCCACATCTTAACAAAACAAATACTGTCATACAGTTTTATAGATGAGAAAATATGTGAATATAAAAAAATACAATGATTTGGATAAATGCTAGAATTAAATATTTCAAATGTTATCCAAGAACAAAGGAGAATGTGATTGTTTGTTTAGCACAAAGCATCACTAAGGTATTTAATTTTTCACATCTGGCATAGTCTTTCACATAAGCCAACCAGCAAGGCAAGTATAGTATATTAGCTATCTATGCTGCTCTGTACATATCCCAAATTTAGTGGCTTAAAACAAAAAACTATATTTGAATTTAATATAGTATATACACATATATTTTTAATGATGCACAACTGAAACTTACATAATTTTATGATGTGATGTTACTTTAATAAAAAGAAAAGAAGATGTTTAATATCTCAGTTTCTGTGGCTCAGAGGCCTGTGGGTGGCTTAGCTGGGTGTTCTGATTAAGAAGTCACATGGCTATAATCAAGGTGTTGAACAGGGTCGCAGTTCTTATCTGATCCTTACATGGGAAAGAATAAGGTAAGAGCACTCAGGTTCCTAACAAAATTCAGTTCCTTGTAGCTTTTACAGTGGTCTTAGTTTCTTGATGGCTATTGATTAGAGAACATCCCCACCTCCTAGCAGCTCTCCTTGCAATGAAGGGTTTCTAAACATGTCCCTCTTAGGCAGCAAGGAAAAGAGACTCTGGCAAGGTACACATTACTATTGTCTGTAATAAACCTCATACACATACATTCTGTCATCTTGGCCACATTCTGTTGGTTAGAACAAGTCCAGGATCTTACCACATTCAAGGGTAAAACAAACTACAAGGATATGAATACCGGAAAGCAAGGTCATGGGGGTGACCTTAAGCACTGATCTACCACTAGATAGTGTTAAAAGACGAAAACTCATGATTGATGTATATAAATACAAATATGTAAGTAGAGAAAAAGGTGGGAAAAAACGAGTTATAGGGTTGCCTTAGAAGAGTATATTTGATTATGTTTCTGGCAATGTTGAACCATACGTGTTGAAAATATAAAATTCTAGAAATATTCCTAGAGAATAGAGTCATCAACATCATCTTAACAGTAATCTCTTTGTTGACATATGTATATTGTTCTCAAATTTAGCAAATAGAAACATGAAATTGGATTTTCCAATAAAGGGAAATATATAATTGTATATAGATATATGTTTATATACATATGTATACATATACATACTATTTTTTAAAGATATTTGAGACATATTTGTACTAAAGCATTTTTATCATTTGTAATTCAAATTTAGTAGTCAACAACACTTACATTAACTGACAACCCTAGTTATAAATGTAAAATATATGTAATAACTTATTACTGAGAAATATGTGGTAACTAACATTATCACTTTCATCATCATCTGAAATATAATTTAAATTAAATTTTAAAGTTTAAGTCTTTGCTAAAAGTATATATTTTTTAAAGTGATAGGGCTGATATTTAAATACAGTCTTAACACGGATAAGAGACTGCTCTTTTTCCCTTCACAAGTTACTGTCTTTTAGCTTACAATAAGACTGTTTAATATCAATTTCTATCAATAACTTAACATTTACTCAGTGAGTTAGAACACTAAAAACATTTTAAGGAAAGAACTAGAAACTACATACACTTTCTAGACTCGTGGGAAAATGGCAGTGATTACATGTGGGAGACAGGCTAAGCAAGAACAGACAAGGTGTGGTCTTTTGGCAGTGGCAGATCTAAGGAACAGCAATCTAATCTGGTAAAAGATGAAGGATTCTGGTGGAGCCCTGTTGTGATAAAATGATTATTGTATGTAAAATTCCTTACAAACTTTGGGTTTTCTATTGCTAGTTCTCTGTTTCTTAAGTCCATCAAATTAATGCTGAATTCAGCTTCAGCAAAGGTCTCTCTTCAAATGTCTCTTCTCTAATTCTCATACTGGGAATTATTTTAATATGTGCTATAATCTAGCAAATCCTCTCCCTCTATTCCTACAGGAGAATGGAAGCTAGTATAAACATCCAAAATAAACATGAGTCATTTCTCCTGAGAAGACTCTGCATTCTATATATCGAAGAACCTAATAAACACTCTATTTGATTTGAAGGCTTGAAATATGTATTATTACAAAGTAAGGTGTTTCTGATTCTAATGTCTCACTGTCATTAAGTTGGAAAGTTTTAAAAATGTTCAAAAAACATCAACAGTGGCAACAGTCATATAAAAAGAAAGCAATAGGGGATGAGAACAGGTCAGAGTTGACGTTGAATATTACATTCAGCTTTTTCAGTATTAGAATTATTGTAGATCACATCAGCTCTCACTAAATTTGCTGTAGTTGTTAAAACAATATATTACTTCAATATGGTCCCCAAATAGCTCTCCCTTCTCTCATCTAACTCTCTGTATCTTCATTTCTTCTTCATTCCTTAAACCCATCTGCTAACTAAAATTTAGAGCATATAATACAGAAAAGGCAATTGTACTTTTTATAGCAACATTTTGTGAAGAAAATAAGAAATAGGATTTTTACTTTTTTTCAGTTAGAATGTATTAGTCTATAGGTTATGCTTTGAAAAAGAAGCCTCTAAGTTTCTATGACTGAATGCAAATAATTTATTTCCTGCTAATTCCCAAACACATTGTTGGAAAGTTCTCCCTCAAACTTAGGAAAGCTTTCAGGCAAAACAGGACACATTTAGTGAAAGGAAAGTGTAGAAAATCACCTACTCAAGCAATAGTCTTTAAAGTTCCAACCCAGGAGTGACATGTCACTTTTACTGCATTATATTGGCCCAATATTATTCAAGAACAGGAAAGTGCAATCCTACTACTATTGATTTAGAAGGAAAATTAGACCTATTTGATAGAGCAACCATGATTATTACTCAAAGTTATGAACAAACACCTCAAAAGACTATTTCTGGGTGCAGTATGATAATGTACACCAGAAAGGTATGATCCTATACCTCAAAATCAGATACAGTGTTGTAAACTAATGTCTCAATTAAAATAATAATAAATCAACTGATTGAACACTTAAGATTCAAAATACAGACACATTATAATTTATAACTGTAAATTAAAGAAAACACCTAGCTGGGCAGACAAAAATTGATAGTGCTCTAGATAGACCATGAATACAAATTCAAACTTATATTGAGTAGGATTCTTTGAGAAAAACAAAAGAAGTTGTTCACTTGACAAAATCGGTAACATGTACTTTCACTTCCACTAATAGAAGCAAATTTCTTGAAAGAACGTCTTCAACCAGATTATTTAAGAACATATAAATAGCAAGCAATTGATGTGCTTTCTGAACTACTTTCACACTTCTTTATTTTTAGGGCAATCAACCTAAAGTTGTTATCATGTAAAGTCTTTATGAGAAATGCGTGAATTCTCACTTCAGAGATGATTATCAATTTGCATTTAAAAATCAAAATGTTTATGGATGTCTGAATGTTTTCTTCTTCATGAATCTGACTGATATCACTAGATATCATTTTATGTGAAAATAATTTTTAAAACTCAACTGTAGGTAAAAGATAAACATTTTCCATAAATCTATTTATATGACTTGCACAAATATGCAGAAATCTGATATAAATTGATACCCTTGTACTGATACACTGGTACAGTTTGGAGGAGTTTTATATATAACAAAATATCATGGAAATGCATGATTCCATGCCCACTCTCCCTTCACAAGACCCTCAACCTCACAGGAAAGAGGGTTTTAGAAAAAACAACAACAAAACTTAGTGGCTTCATCCTACAGTATTTCAGCTCAGTTCTTATCATCAGCTATTCTCTGAATTCATGCATCTTGCAAAGGGTCTTACCAGGCATTTAGGAGATATAAGGGGGAAAAATGTGTGTGTGTGTGTGTGTGTGTGTGTGTGTGTGTGTGTACGCACATTTAATTTTCACTTAGGTGTTTGTACTTCATTTTTTCATCCCTGTGTATGTAGTCACTTTTGGGTCTCATTCATCTAGTTTACACTTAGTGACTGCTGCATGGGGCAGGGACAATCAGGAGGACGTAGTCTCTGAGATTGGCTCCAATGGCTTGTTGTGATTTCCTAGAGTGTTGAGGGGAGTATAACATCTTTTTGGACCTCAAAGTCAGAGTGCTATGAAGATGGAGGAAATAGAATGTGCAGTGGTAGCAATCTCACAGGGGCAGAAAAGAAGAGAAGAAAGCAGACTGTGGGCTTGTTCTAACAATAGGTGATAGAGGTAATAAGTACAGATGGGATTTTAGGTTAACCTTAATTCTGAAAAGCCTCAAGAGGTCACTGAAATTGTATATAGTTCATTTTTTCATTTCTCTTGAATCTTGTTCTATAACCTACAGTCTTGACCTATCACATAAAAGCATTTTTAAAAAGGAAAAAAATAAATATTGTGTCAGCACTTTTGTTCTCACTTTCCTAAAATAGAAGTAGAGCAGTTACAAAATGATTTCAGTTTAGGTAATCTAATTGCATTTCAATCAACATAAGAAAGTAAGTCACTGTTCGAAAGAGGGAGTATCTCTCTTTCCCTTCCATGTCCTCTGTTGCTAATAGATTTTAAAATATTTTTTGATTTACTAAAAATATTTTTTGTTCTACTAAGCCTAGTCTACAAATACAGAACAAGAAAAGGATGAAAACAATTTAGAAAGCAAGATTTTTTTATTAAAAAAAATCCATCTAATTGAACAAACATCTCCTCATAATCACCCAATATATTATAGAAAGAAAAGCAAGTTTTATGCAGATAGTCTTCTAGGTACCTCTTACTACTTGTGCTTCAAATAAGCAAATCTTGGATTGTATATCTCTCTGGATTATTTGTCTCACAGGATTTCATGGTGGCTATTTGCTCTGAACCCTCAGTTCTCTGAAGCATTCAAGAAAAGTCATCTGTCATTTTATTTTTGCTTGTTTATTTATTTTTTTTTGTTTATACAACTTTGTTTTCTTACAAGGATGGTGACTTCCAAACTATGTAGCAGAGCTGGTGTCTTTATCTTTGCAAAAGAGATTAAAAAAATATTTATAAGGGATTGAATGAATATTAAATTTGAATATGAAAATAATTTGATTTCATAAACTTAAATGTTATGAAAATGGTTGATTTTTTATTAGATTTACCCTAAAATTTTTTGAAATGGGTAATTTTCCTTTTTCTCCCTCATACTCAAAAAAGTCGATAAATTCTTATCTTTTGGTTCTTCCTAACATGAGAGAAGACTGTTTTCTTCAGCCATTTTAGTCAATATTTCTTAGCACAGACTTTTATTTTATCTTTAAATATCCATCAGAAACTCTGATCATTTTTTTGTTCACTCTTTAATGCCTGTGTTGAAACTGCTAGACACAACCCTTGGAATCATAAAAATCAATAAAACTTTTGATCTAGTTCCTACCAATGTCACTTCCCCATCTGGAGTTTTAGGTGCCTTTAGGACTTTTCTAACTGAAAGTATTTCTTTAATATATATGCACTTTTTGCTTTGGTTACTTGAGGTGATGATTCTTTGCATTTGGTCAGTTAGATATCTGTTCATTTTTTAGAATTTTGGAAATATTTCACAATTTATAGAAATATAATCTACTTATGCTGCTTATAGCAAGTCTGGATATAATATACAAATTGTGATAACAACACTGATAAGAGATTTAATTAATAGAGAGGTAAGAGAACCTAGACCCCAAGAAATTGGCTGTGTATCTTGGGCAAGACAGAGCACTACTCAGAAACACTATTATCCAACACCAGAAGACATACTCAGATTGAAAGTCCTCTGTGACTACTTAACAGACATGTGCTAAGGAACAGTTCTCTTCCAAACACCACTGTAAGTGCCAAGAGTGCACAGGTGAATTGGTGATGGGAATTTTATGGGGACAACACCTGAAAGGAGAAAGCATGCATTGCACAAAAAGGAAGAATGATGTAAAATAAAATAAAATAAAGAGTACTGTGATAAAGAACAAAGAGAAGATGCCTGCACTCATGGAGAGTAATTCTAGGGGGAGGTGAACAATAAAGAAAGAAAAATGAAATGGAGGTACAAATACATCAGTTGGTGATAAGTATTCAATAAAGGAATAAAATAATTTGATAGGATCATTGGATGTTACTATAGATCAAGTGGTTAGGGAAGACTTAATATCTAAATGGCCAGGAGTCAGCCAGTAAAAATTGAAGAAAGAGCTAATGCAAGCTCCTCAAATGGGAATAAAATAAGTATAACTAGATCCTCCAAGGAGAACAGTTTTGTTGTTAGTTAACAAGAGAGAAATATTATAACTAGAAAAATAGAGAAGGCTGGTTTCCAATTACATAAAAATCTATCAGTTTAGATAGGAAGTTTAGTTTTTATTACAAGTATGATCAAAATTCACTGACAAATTTCTTCCTATCCCATGAAATATTACTTTTTAAAATACCGCTCACCTTCAGTCTTTGAAAATATGGATTTATGATATACTTGCATGACAACAAAACTACATAGAAAGGGATTTATAATATGTTTAACTATATCACCTCATTTGCAGTTTATAAACTTTCACAATCTGAAATGAGATAATATCTGAAAACTACCTTACAGTTTGTGTAAAAAATTGTGTATCTGTGTGAGTGTATACACACACACACATTTATACACACATACATGGCTTTTATAAAAGCAATGCTAATTGTTTATTTACAAGAAAATTCTAGTTTATAATTTTTAAATTACAGGTCGTACACTATGAATCAAGCAATGTCATAGATGGGTTCTGAGCCTAATTTCTCAGGTACTAAGAACTCATCTATTTGTAATAAATATTATAATATAAATTTTAACTATTATAATAATATTATCTGTCTAAAATGTGAATGATATGTATAGAAACACAGTTTTATGTTAAAGTTGATACTTGAAGCTTTTTCCAAATTTTTTTAAAGATTTATTTATTTATGCATACAAGCTGGGATACAGGCCAGAGGCATGGGGTGGCGAGAGGGTTCACCAGAGACAGAGTGGGGAGCAGAACAGGCAGATCAGAAATCCACTGCTGAGGGGAGCAGCAGGCGAGGCAGGAGAGGTCTGCTGAGCCATGTGGGAATCTCCCTGGCCTGGCGTCGCTGCTGATAGTTACACAGTGCAGCACTTAACCACTGTGCCACCAGGGAGGCCCAGGTTTTCCCAATTTTTATGAATTGAATTCACTTTCAAAATTTTGCTTTCCAGATATTTTTCTTAATTATTAATCTTGTTATAAAAAAGATCTATTTTTTCCCTCCAATGGGTTTTTGTTCTGTTTTGTTTTTGCTAGAATCATTTGATAGAACTATCAGAGCTCTATATCCTATATATTTTTTTTCCAATTTTATAGGCAATCACATTCTACTTTCAAAAAATTATTTGAGAATTCTAATTTTTAAAGTACATAAGAGGGATTTTGAATCTTATTAAAGTATTATTTTTCTATTACAAAACAAAAAACTAATAATTTCACTAGACTTGTATTCATTCCTCATTCCAATGAAAACTTCACACAAACTAATTGATTTAATTATTAAAAAATTATGATTATGTACCGGTGTCAGACACCGGCCAGGTACTGTGAAAATAATGGGAAATGACTGAACTGATCCTTCAAATCATGGATTTAACAACACCTAAAAAGATTTTCAAGGAACTTTTACTTGTGGACTGGACTCTAGAGCAAAGCCAAGGAATGGCAAGATGGCATGAGCTTTGTCTCCAAAACTAAAGAGAGAGAACATTTTCAAATAAGAAACTGAGTATGTGTGTTAAGCCTCATATTATCATGTCTCTAGCCACAGGTAAACGCTGTAGCAATGTCCGGATCAGTCCTCTTGAGAGTCAGTGTCACTGAACAAAGATTAAAAAGCTCAGGTGAAGAGCAGGGGAAAAAGACATCTGGGGCCCCTTAGACTTGAAAGAGAGCCCTCTTCTCTTCTTTGCAATGCTGCTGATGTGAGATAAATTCAGCAATATCTTTATGCTTAAAACATGACAAGTCTTTCCATTCTTCACTACATTAGAAAATGATGTCCTCTGTTGAAAAATTATAGATCATATATCTTCCTCAAATGATAAAAGTTATATTTAAAAAGAATCCAATAAGTTTTGCTAAATGATTGTTAAGGTAAGGGCAAGAACAAGGACAGAACTTTGCTTTGCAACACAAAGTCTAATCTTTAAAAAAAAACATTTTGCCTATAAAACACACACATACACAATATTCTAATATCTAGTTTCTAAACACAATGACAAGATAACATTCTAAAAATATGGGATGTTTTTATTTTTAATACCTTTCAGACTTCTTACATGATACATAGGAAAGTATATTGATTTATCAGTGATGTTGTCAAAGGATTTGAATGCAACAGTAACAGCATCATCCATCAAAACTTGAGTATGAGAATCACTGTGAGCTTTACAAGTGATGTTTTATTAACAAGAATATGTCTGTTACTAAGTATGCAATTGATAGATAATAAGTAAATAATTTGCAACTTTTTCTTTTCCAATGTTTATTATGTTTTATAAGATAGAGACATTATGAAGCAGTAGAGAGGGAGGAGGTGGTTTCATTCTAAACAAGTGTCAGCAGTATGTCCCAATGCCTTTTCAAATATAACCGAGTGACTTAAGATATTTTACTTCTCTGAACATATACACATCACAATATGCTTGAGAAATACATACAATAATATAGGTAACAATATAAGTGTGTGAAAATGTTTTATACACTTTAAATCCTCCACTAAACAAGCACTGTTTGTTATTGCTTAGAATTCCACTAATAGTTCAAGTTAGAAACAGGTCTACCAGTGGTGGATAAATTGTGTAGTAGATTAAAGTGTTGACCCAATTTTTTACTCCTAAATTAGGCCTTGTCATCTAAACTCTTTTTGGCCATGTGTCAGCAGAAATAAGAAGGTACCATTTCCAAGCCTGACCCTTAAGAAAGGTTTCTAGTTTTTCTACTCACCACAGCCATCACCATGAGGAGAAACTTATTTTTTGTTTGTTTTCTGGCCCAAAGAGAAAAAATAATTAAGAATAACTTCTAGGTTTTGAGTTAAGCAGTGAGTTAGTCAGTGGACCCATTTGGAGATGGATAAAATACAGTCATTTATGGGTTAAATAAAATCATTTAGGCACATTAAATTTGAAATGCCTATTGGGTACCTGACTATCAACGTCTAATAGAAAGTTTTATATCTGGTTCCCAAGCTCATAGAAAATATTCATAATGTAAATGTTAACTTGAAATTTTGTATAATATATCAAAATTATGGGACTGGGTAAGATCATCTAATAGTAAAGAAAATAGATGTTTATTTAGTAATTCTTGTAATAGTCTAATGTTTACAGTTCAAGCAAAGACAAGGAACCAGTAGAAGAAATTGAGGGAGGACAGCAATTTAGATATAATTATAAAGTTGACGTCCCAAAGATAAATTTTTAAAAGTGTTTCTGGTGGGAAGGAAATAGCAAATTCATAAAATCCAATGAATAATTTGGTTGAGTGAAGACTGAAATTGTTAAAATGAAATTTATTGATGACTTTCATTTTAGATGATTTTTACTAGATTGAAGGTGTTAATTATTTGGGGAAATTTGATAATGTAGCAGAAAAGTGGATGAAGTGGTAGTAAAGATTTATTTTATAGAAAAATTTATTACATGCCAATTATTGGAAATGACCCAATGTACTAATAAGGAAAATGGACTAGTGAGGGAATGAGCTCAAAGTAAAATGTCAAAGGAAAGTAATGCTCTTTTAGACCTAGAATGTATGAACCAGAATACTGGTGAGGATCATTAATATCAACATGTTAGGAGAATATGATGAGAGAAAAAATAAGCAGCTTAGTGGATGATATACTCAGAAGAGCTAATCTAGTAATGATTTCACAGAATACAAATTGTAAAAAAAAAAAAAAAGGAAAATCTTGGAAAAGGAAGAGAGTGGACCCTGGATATCCAATGGGAATGAATAACTAATGTGGATTGGAAGAAAATTAAGAAATCATTTGACTGAGAAGCTGAGGCATTTGAAAAATCCTCTTTATGGATGTTCCACTTTCCCACTGTTATAAAGAGTCTGAGGCTAAAATCTTCAAGAACTGAGGGAGACAAAACAGGAGTATGTATTGCCCAGTGTTACATGAAAGAGAGGAATAGATGTTATAAATAAAGAAAATGCTGAGGGCAGAGAAGCAGCAATATGGCTGTACATTGAGGGGGCATAGACCTTTCCTTTCTATCCAGACCCTTGTACAGTTGTGGAAGGACTACAATTGGCAGAAAAGTTACATCAAAGCCACCACTTGACAGTGCTGCCAGAAAAACAGGATCAGCAGAGGATTTACAGGACTTGAAAAAGTAAGAATTATTAATAGATTCACTTTCTAAGAAATAGCTTATAAAGATATAAATAATTTTCTGTTGATAGAGGGTCCAGTGGCTGTGCAGTCAGGGACTTGTAGGATTAGGGTCCAATTAGTGTCGGAGGCCGGCTCCAACCGAGGTTGGGTTCCTGGGGGTGGTGGGGAAAGCGTCTGCGGAGGTGGCGGGTTCAGTGGGGAGAAGGGGGTGGGGCGCGAGTGGGGAGAAGAAGGTGGGGAGCGAGAGACAGCACACACCAGAGAGTGTGATCAGGCCGTTCCACTTTATTATTGGAGAACAGAGTTTTTAAAGCATGAGAAGAATTAACTACTGGCAATGGCAGGGTGATTACAGATATTCAAATACATAATCAATTACATAGTTTGAGAGGAATCAAGGAACTTTAGAACAATGTCTCTTATCTGAGGTAAATTTTGGCAAGGTAAAGGACATAATCTTCAACCTTTGCCCTAGGCCTAGGGTGGAGGCTGCTGTCTCCAAACCTATTGCCTGAAACCAAGACCAATGATAAAAGAAACATCTTTATGCTAATCTCGGGAGGAACTAATCTAAACTGATTTTATCAGGCCAGGAAGGGAAATAGGGGAAGGGATAAGTTGTTCTTTGTTCAAATATTAGCCCTTGAGGGGCAAGGACACTTCATTGTTTCAAGGATCTCTCACTGCCAGGAGCTAATGAGTAAGGCCAATGCATGCAGGCATGGTGGAGAAACTTAGTTACTGTTCTCCTGAAATTATACTTAAATTTATTTGCAAGAAGAAATATCGCATCCTGACTTTGGGAACACTTCTTTGAAGGCTCCATCCATAGAGTGACCTTGTCAAGACAATATGGGGGTCTAGGTTGCGACAAATTAGGGCATGTATGGAGCCATATGGGTGATGACTGAAGTTTTAGGATTTTAGTTGTTTAAAAATAAACAGGGCTATAAAATGATTAGATTAGTACTGATGGTTTCTTAGGGGAAATTGGATGATCAATTCTAATTAGAGCTCCCTTTTTAGAATAAATCTGTTAAACAGTTTGTAGGCAGACAGCATGTAGGTCAAGGAAGGGGCCGTTTTACCAACAGCATGAGATTCACTGCAGATTTCTATAAATCTTGTTTGGAGGCTGGCCCCATTAAGGAGTATAGTGACAGAAAAACAGAACTTTGTGTGTCTCCTGTAACAGAACAGGGTGTTAGAGCTAAAGGAGAGGTATCACTTAGAGAACGTGCTCTTATAATTTTTTTTCCAGTTTGAAATGTTGCAGATAAAGGCAATTTTTACTTGAATTTTCAATGGTTAATATTTTATAGAGTTTGGTTACAAACATAAATTCAGACAAATACAGACTTTATATGTGTGTCCAGAGACTTATTAGTTATGTTCTCAGACAAGTTTCTAAACCTGTCTGGGCTTTATTTTTCATTTCCAGGAAACTCTACCACATATTGTTGTTATAAAGATTAGAAGAGGTGATATAGGAAACATTTAGGAAAATGCCTGACACTTAGCTGTTATTATTACTATATTGTTATTATAAATAGCTGTTACCATCTCCTTTTATTAAGTAGATTTTCCAAAGGATTGCTGGATAATTTTTCTATTTTCAGTGTTAACTATACTTGACCAAAATGTACTAGTAATATTTATGAAGATACTTAGGCTTCCTTTTTTTTTTTTAAAGAAAAGAAAATCAAGGATTTCTTTTAATAAATATATTTTAGATCTAACATTTAAGGGCAATATTTTAAGAAAATGACAGTTTTGTATCTGTCAATAAATATTAATAAATGTTTAAAAAGAAGATATTTTAGTAATCAGTGCTTCTAACCCTTAACAGGAGAGTAAAGTATTTAAAGAAATATTAGAGGCCTCTCTTTAAGGTGTTTCAGAAATAAATGAGCCAATTATAAAATATTTCTTATAGCCAAAAGAACCATTAATGAATTTTGGAAGTTCTGATTAATAATTCTTTCATTCTTTTAATTACATGATACAAGTCATTGCTCAAACCCATCAAGCTTGCAGATTCCATGGTGGTGGAGAGAGTAGAGATTTAGTGTTTTACAGTGTGCATGTGTTATTTTTCCAGCTTCTTAATCAGAATTTGGTGTCAGGTTTTTATTTACATCTTGAAATGATTCAAGATACTTTCCATGTTATATTTGAAAATTTTTATTAAGGTAGCATTGGTTTGCATTGTTGTATTTTGGAAGTAGAAGATACCCCCACCCCTGTCCCACCTTCAGTGTTGTTACCATAGCGCTTCTGGCATCATAACACCCATAGTCCACCACCATAGTCCATTGAGCTCCCTCCCTACATGTTCTCACCCCTCCCACTTTCTTCTGTTAGCGTCAGTCAACTTTCAAGGGATAGTTTTTTTAATTGGCTTTATATGAACTCTTTGTTTGGTTTCTCTATATTTAACATGTCAGTGACACCATCCTATGTTTGTCTTTCTCCTTCTAATTCTATCTAGCAAAATTCTTTTCTTGATCACTGAGTAGGATTCTGTTGTGTATATATACTACATGTTTTTGATTCACTCATGGTTTTCTGGACATGGGTTATTTTCCATAGTTTGAATTCTGTAAATAGCAGTGCAATGAATATGACAGTTCACAGTGCCCTTTGAATTTGTGTTTTTGTTATCTTTGGGTAGATACTTAAGAGTGGAATTGTTGGAGTGCATGGCAGATCCATTTTTAATACTTTTGAGAAATGTTCATACTATTTTCCATTTTTTTCTTTCTGTTAAGTTGTCCAGTTCTTCTTTGATATTAGCCTCTAATCAGATACATGGTATGTGAATATTTTCTCCCACTCAGTAGCCTGTCTTTTTATTTTAGTTACAGTTTCTTTCAGTTTGTAGAAGCTTCTTTGTTTAATGTACTCTCTTTTGCTTTCCATACTATAAAAATTTTTATCCTCTTTCAAATTATACACCAGGTGATAGACCCAGGTTCTAAAACAGTTTATGTCAAGAACCTCTTGTTGGAAAGTTTCAATTATTTTGACTTTTTTTAAATTAAAAATTATCTACATATATTTTGACTTTTTTTGTCAAATGTAGAACATACTGTTTTTCTCAAAAGTTGTCTACTTTATTGTTATTTAAAGTTTTCTGGAAGGACTTACTTAATAAGCTTTATTAATTTTTTAACCATGTATTTTTCTAAAGTTCAATGCCTCCTTTCCTTGTGCTGCCTTTTTATTTTCTTGCTTACTCCCAAGAGTTTCTTTTTTTTTTGATTGATGATATAAATAACAATTAAATTTGTCAGTTTCATGTTTTAGCTTCAATTTAGTGTTTAGCTTTAGCACAATTTCAGACAGTTCTCTTAATTTTGCTATTCCATCATCAGTATATTGTTTTTCACTTCTTATTTCACTTATTTCATAATTAAATGCCTTTAGACTATTTTTTATTTAAAATAATTTGCTGTGTTATATTAGTTTTGTTATTTACTATTATGTCTGTAAATGTAAAAATAGTCTAAGTTCACCAATTTTCTCCATTTCTCTAAGAAGGCATTCACTTTTGTATAAGTGAGTGCATTAAAAGAATTTCCAGTAATGCCAAGATACTTACGTTATAAATAAAAAAAAAAAAAACTTGCACAGTTTCAGTATTTTAAAAGATTTTGAACTCTGGGAATTGCTGTTTTGTGAGATGTTTTGTAGACACTGACAAAGTATCTATTTGTATGGTTCAACATTTAATACACTCCTTCATAAAATATATCTTTATAACAAAATTATGACATTGGAATTTCTACCACTCCATCCCCAAAAGAAACATTAAGTGGCTCTTTTAGATAGCTCAAAACATGTTTATTACTTTTTCTCTTTCTGGTAATACTCCTCTCTCACACCTTCAAGTGGTTCACTTCTTAGAATTTATGTTTTATCTAAAATCCTATCTCTATCAGGTCTCCCCCAGTCAATCAACTTAAAGGCACTCCCCCATTACTTGGTATTCAAATTCTCTTTCACTTTCATCAAAGCTTGTATCCCTATCTCTTACTATGTTGGTGTGTGTGTGTGTGTGTGTGTGTGTGAGAGAGAGAGAGAGAGAGAGAGAGAGAGTGTTTTCTTGCTTATGGTCCATCAACCCCTTGTTAAGTAAAATGAATGTTACTTAGTTCAGAGACAAAGTTGTCTTGTTATGTCTTATACTTAGAACAGAAATTAGAATAGTTTTGCTGGTTTAATATTGTCTCTAGTTTGTTAACCAAAACAGAAGAGTTGGGGAAAGATGATGTTACATAATGAAGTGTGTTTGACAGGCAAAAAGAAAAGAAATAAAAGTTACTGAGGTACCAAAAGTTCCTTTTCAAATGAAGTTATTATAAACAAGTAAAAACTGCTTTAATAGACTTTGCGATTTTAAGGAGGTTAAAAGAAATAAAATCATCTATTTTTACAGATTATTTGCTTATCGAGGGACTAAGTTTACTGACAAAGCAAAAAGTAAAATAACTTCATTAACTATGTTAATTTAGATTCCTCTAAAAAATGCCAAACTATATTTTATTACTTTTTCAATTACAATTAATCTATTTTGAAGTTCTAATTAAATGCCTGAATGATAAAAATGTCCTTGTAGTTTTTAAAGAATTGGTAGTTGTTTCATTGACTGAAATGTGAAACACACATTTATAAAGCCATGCCTGGAATCAATAAAAAGTGCTAGATTTGGGGGTATAATCCAATTCAAACTTTCATATGAGTATGTGTTGATTTAAAATGTATGTGTGTTGCATGAACTATGAACCTTCAAAATACTGTAAAAAATTGCATTTCCAATTTAAATTTGTATGTACACATAAATAGGGCTTTGACACTCCATTTGTAAAAGAAATTGATATTAATACCCATTATTATCTCTATCATCATTATTATTATTAAATTATTTAAAATATTACCTTGTTTTTTTTAGAAGACAATGATGATTGCTATGGTTCAATTTATACTTACAGATGTCCTCTACACAATAACACTGTCTACTTTGAATGTTCACCTTTGATTTTATGTGCTGATTCAAACATACTTGCTTGATGTGACTATGTCCTTAGAGTTTTTCATATGTGCCTTTAAAACTTTCTTTAAAGCTTTCATATGTGCCTATGTTCTCTAAATAATTGGTGTAACTAGAAAAAAAGAGAAACCTATTTTAGCAGGGATATTACTCCAAATCATCAATGACCATTATTATTTCATGAAATTTTAATATTTTTAGAAGAGTATATTTAGTTAGTGAATATGCTAATGTAACTTTTTGATAACTGATATACTTTCAAATCAATTAACTTAAATAAGGTATAGTTTTTCTTTTATAATTCATGAGTACTTGGTTAAAAATGCAGGACCAGGATATTCATGGAGTAAAGGGGAACTTGTGAAAAACAGGACCAAGTTCTGATATAATAGGATGTAAGTTTCATATGAAAGACTGATGGAATGAATAAGAGAGGAACATTGAAACATGAAGCATTAATAAACCTCTCACATATATTTAATTTTCGCTGTTGATTTTAAATATAAGGAGTTGGTGTGAAAAGAGTGATCAAAGGAGGGTTGAATCTATTAAAAGAAATTCTAGCAGAATAACGTACTCTTTCAGATAACCTGGCCTGCTCCTAATATCTGCAGGGCATTAAACAAGTACAAATGAAGGCTCACATAAAATTATGAATGAAGCCAATCTATTGTTAAATAATCCATGATCTATCCTCCTACTTGAAAAGTAGACCTCTATAAAAGCAAAACTGAAAAATATGTGAACAAATGTTTATTTTCATTGAAATATAACTATTTAAATATTATTCATGTATTAGAGTTCTTTGAGCCAATGATACTTGAATTAATAAGTATCTATCATAAATATAAATATATATCACAGTAATTCGGATAAATCACAAGTTAATATTATTACAATTGATATTTTAAGATAATTTGTTTTCAGTAATAGTAAAATATCAACTTATGTTTCTTGCCTTTTCAAAATTATAAATAATTTCAGTTTAGCAATATTTTACTCAAGGTAGGGAAAATTAGAATTATCAATAGAACTTTTAAAATAATATTAATGTTTAGAAATCAATAATAGATATACTATTCAAAGATTATAAGGAAATCTGAATAAGATTTACCAAGTTTATTAATTCGTCTTTCTTCTTAATGAAACTATCTCTTTCCTATGACAACAGAAGACCAATCAACAAATCTTATTGGAATTTGGACACGGAGACAGGAAGAAATGGCAAGAAGTTTCCTGGGACCCCAGGTTAGGACACTTGATGTTTTGGTTATGCATTGTGTCAGCCAGTGTTAGTATTAGATCCTAAGTAACACAGGTATCAGTATGTTCCCTCCAGTATTTTTTCAAAATTTTATTTTTTTGCCTGCTTTTGATATGTGATACCTTCTAAAGTCACAGTCTAAGTGGAGACTTTTCACCTTTCCCACACCCACTCTAAAGCCCCTGCCCGACTCATCATTTAACTGACTCGGACCTAGGTATTTTCCTAGAACTGTTCCTAGCAACTTGAGCTTTGAGAACCCTGTTGGTTTATATCATTATCTCCTATAAACTTACTCTTAACACCAACTTTACTTTTTAAAATAGTATTGCCACCCTAGTCACAGCTACTGCCAGTCTGTCTCCTATACTAAAAAGTAATCCTGTTCAACTTTTGTTACTCCCATATCTTTGGTCAACTAATAAAAATTATGGTGAAAATCAGCCACAATTTTTTAAACATAGAGTTTGTTTTAGGTGTACTGGAATCAAAATTTTGAAATGGGGCATAAAGTCTAATAAACTGTAAAGTAGAACTCCTTTAATAGAAGAACTGTTTATTTAGAATTTTGTTTTTAAAAAAAGGCAATAATGAGCCTTTTAAAATATAATCCATGGTATATAGGAATCATCTTATTATTTCATTACCTATTAAAGGACTAATATTCAGTTCATTACCCAGATGCTGTTATGCCTCATTTCTCATTTTTCATTATGAAAGAAAATCAAAACATGATTTAAATAGTTAGAATTATCTCATTTTGTAAAATAGAAGAAACATTTTAAAATCTAGATCAAAGTTAATAAAGTCCACACAATGAAATAATATGAGTTAAGACTTTCAAGGACAGAGTTTTCACTGCCAAATATATAAAACAAAATTAAATTTTAAAAAGAAAATCTGTTGTTAAGTAAAATACTCTCATGAGGTTGCAATGGAAGGAAGTTTTCCATCTGTATCTGGCATTAACAGCATCTGGAAGAAGAAATTGACTATAAAATGATTTTGCTACTTGGCAATATGGACAGAGATAAATTAGATACCTTGAGACAAAATCCACCCAGAAGCAAAATACATTAAATGAAACAATGGTGAGTTAGACAACTATTGTAAGCTATAGAAGGAAGATGGAAAGTTGTAATACACTTATATAAACCCAGGTACTGCAACAAAAAACTTGCAAGTGCTGTGTAGAACAAATTTAAGAATGCTTTGAGGAGGATACAATGCTGTGACCTTAAGCAATCCTTCGGAACAGACTAGTTCATAGACTTGATGATATTTGCAAGACAGAAATGAATACAGAGCTGTACATAGGAACCCTGAAAATGCCAAGAAAAATGAAAACCTTCATAGACAAACTCTTTGACCAGTACAAGAACTAAACAAAAAATGAAAAAACAACAATAAATATAAAACAGGAGCGAATCATGGAATTTTAGAAGGAAAAGAGCTTAAAAATCAATTTATCTGATTTCCTGAATACTAAACAGACTTTCAGAGAAATGTTTATATGTTTGTTCTGAGGAAAATATAATTTTATAATGTCTAGTAAAAAATGACTCTAATTTGTTTATAGATCACATTAAATATTACTCAATTTTTTTTTTACCTGCAATTCTGGTAATAATTTTGAACTAAAACATGATGATTTTAGGGGATATTTTTGTTTACTGTATGCTTGATGCTGTTGTTAAAATTTTAATTGTTTAAGCTGAGTACATTTGTTTTTTACCTAGAATTGTTGCAAGAAAAGCTGAATTTAAGTAACTAACCTTGATGGTTAAACATTATATGTAACTTGGTGCCAATGGATTTTCTATATCAAATCCTCAACTCAGTACTGTGAATAGAATATTCTTTAGTTGATAATATTTTTTTAATGAATAGATACACACACTTGCTGTAGAAGCACCAGAAAAATATTTTTTCATAAGGATGGAAGTATGATAATTTCCAGAACCTTTACTCTTTACAAATACTGATCTTATGTTTAATCTATATACCATACAGTATAAGGAATATCATTGTTTTTATTTTTGCTTTACAATTAAGAAAACTGAGATGAAGAGTTAATAAAAATGTGCGTATAATGAAAAGGTATCTTTTAATTCATTTAGTGATTTCTGTCAAGTTTTTATATTAAAATAATTAAAAGTGGTATCATCAAGATAGAAGTTAAGAAATCTGATAGATCCCCCCATAGCAACAATAATTTGACAGCCATCCATATAAAAAAATTATCTTTGTGGGAGCACAGGGATCAAGTAGGAGGTTGCAAAACCCTCGTGGTGTCCATGACTAAGAGGGTCTTTTTGAGAAGGCAGGCCCTCACTTAGAGGCAAGTCTCAACCATCATCTCAATGCCAAACCTGCAATCAGCCCTATTCCCATATAAGCTTCACCAAAGCCCGACTTGGCCTTGATCCTGCCACTGGTACCATCAGCCAAGTGACTAAGGCAGAGTCATAGCTCCCTATGCTTCAGTAATAAGCCTGCCTATCTCAATTTCAACTGTGAAACTCTAAGTGACCTAAGAACCAACTCTAGCACCTCTCAGCCATGGTATGGGCTAGTTTTGCCTGCTCAAGAACCTGCCAGAAGTCATGCTCATGTCTGAAGACCCTGAAGTAGCCTTGTGACTGCTGCATGCCCACTGACTTACTCAGTCACTCAGCAGGAGCCTACCCCAGGACCACATGGAGCTACACACCTCCATGCCCCTGGTAAAACACTTGCCAGCTATAGCTCTAATTGCAAACCCTGAAATAATCCCACTGTCAACCTTGCTAATCCAGGTCCTGGAGACATTCCAGGATGTCCAGGGACTAGACAGGGACCAAATGACTATAATAGTAGTACTGATAATAGTACTGTCAATCGCAGGCCCCGCTATAGACCCAATCATAGCCATATGACCTAATCCCATCTCAATTCAGCTGTGATTGTAGAAGTACACCCATCATCCCATCATCCCAAAAACACACAAGAAAAGATCTTTACCTACCAAAACCAGACTTTAAAGACTAGAAAAGACATTATTTCTTCAAATATATAGACACCAATGCACAACAACATGGATCATGAAATCAAGCAAACATAACACCACCAAATAAGTATCAGTTCCTACCACTAACAGTATGAAACTAGAAGCCATTGGTAGGAGTAAAATTGAAAAATTCAAAAATATATGGACATTAAACAACATAATCCTTAAGAACCAATGGATTCAAGGAAGAAAGCAAATGGAAATCAAAAAGGATCTTGAGACAAACAGCACACCAATTAAAACACATAAAATAGAGCAGGGGATTCTAAGAAGGATGTTTAATGGCAGGAAAAAGAAAAATCTCAAATAAACAACCTAGCTTTATACTTAAGGACTGCAAAAGAACAAACTATGCACTAATTTAGCAGAAATAAATGCAACTGAGAATAAAAAGACAATAGAAAAGAACAGTGATTTAAGAACACCTTTTTTTCTGAAAAAGAAAATAAAAATTGACAAAACCTTAACCAAGAAATAAAAAGATGGGGAACAAAATTAGAAAGAGAAGGCATTACAACTGATACAAAAGATTATAAGTGATTACAAAAGATTACAAGTGATTACTGTGAATGATTATAACAGCAATAAGTTGCAATAAATTTTGTGATTTCTGTCAAGCTTTTATATTAAAATAGTTAAAGGTAGTATCATCAAGATAGAAGTTAAATAAATATGATGGATCCCCTGATAACAACAATAATTTGGCAGCCATCCATGTAAAAAATTATCTTTGTGGGAGCAATGAGATCAGGTAGGAGGCTGCAAAACCCTGGTAGGGTCCAGGGAAAATAGAGAGGAAATAATCCAGAGGAAATCCAGAGGAAATAGATAAATTCCTAGAAACATACATTCTACTAAGATTGAGTTATGCAGCAGAAAATCTGAACAGATCAAAATTGAATTATTGAATTGAATTATTAATAAAAAATATATTAACAAATGAAAACGCAGGGCAAGATAGCTTCATTAGTAAATGTGACCAAATATTTAAAGAAGTATTCTCATTTTATAAGAACAGCAAGTTCCTCACAACAAATTCATATGACCTTTATAAATTTGTAAATGTATTTATCCTCATTTCATAGCTAAGGGAAACTGAAGCACAAAATGATTAAGAAAAAAACACCTTTCTGATTTCATATGATAAATGCTTATTGGGATTTGAACCTCGGTTTAAAGCTTATACTCTTACAAGATATTTTTAATTCCTCATTTTGGGCATTAAATGAATAAGCTACATTCACTAATAAACATTATTTTCTTGCATTTCTTTAAGAAAGTTTCATCAATATAAAATTAATATAGTTTTTCTAGATACATGATAAGGAAAATTACATTATTTCAAAAAAGTGTGTTGGACTCGGCTTCCACAGTAATCTGCAAAATGATTTTACTATTGGAAGCATAACATACATATATTGACTTGATATTTTGCTTTATAAAAATTGCATTTGCCATTATTATAGTAAGAATGATGGAGATTCCACTGGAGAATTTAAACCTATTTCAATTTAAAGCAAAAGCATTCATGGAAAAAAATTGAAACTACAGGTAACTTCTTATTTCAGTGGAAGATTGATTTCTATAATCAGAGTAAGGGTGTAATATGTAATTGTTCCATTGGTACAGGCTTCAGGCCAGGCTTAGAAATGCTATTTCTGGGCCTCCCTGGTGGTGCAGTGGTTGAGCGCTGCGCTGTGGAGCTGTCGGCAGCGCGCCATGCGAATTCGACGCCCAGCTGGGGAGAATCCCACATGGAGCAGCAGACCTCTCCTGCCTCCCCGCTGCTCCCCTCAGCAGTGTATTTCTGATCTGCCTGTTCTGCTCCCCACTCTGTCTCTGGTGAATCCTCTCGCCGCCCCACGCCTCTGGCCTATACCCCAGCTTGTATGTATAAATAAATAAATCTTAAAAAAAAAAAGAAATGCTATTTCTGTAAGTCATTAAATTGCTGCTATATTGATATTTCAAATATCTTCAAAAATTTTTGCCTTCAGAATTTATTTGTTGTTTCTTTCATTTGTTAACTTTAAAAAGTGTAGACAAAAGTATAAGAAATTAATACTTAAAAATTTGCTAGGAAAAAACACATTAATATTTTGTTAACAGTTTAGTCTGTTAGGTTTGTTTATATTAAATTCAGTTGTTGAGAAATTACACACGGAAGCAAGAGAACAAGACAGTATTTAGTTATCTTCCTATTAATATTCCTATTAAAACTCTAACCTTTCTATTACTACATCCCACACAGAGGTAATGACCACTTACTCTTGTCACACAGTCTGACAAGTACAGCTTTAAAATAAAAAAGTTCTCAAGTTCAGAGTATGTGACTATTTCCAGCCATAGTAACTGTTAAAAATTCACCCACTTAACTAATTTTTGAAATATTTCTGTATTTTACTTTCTTAGACATGATCCTAAGCAAAGACCATTTAGGGCATACAGGTAGTTATTGTTTTCTCAGGTTAAAAATGATTAGAATAATTCCAGGAGGAATCATAGTTTTTAAACTTTACATAGGCCTCTGAAATGACAAATCCAATCATTCCAAGTGGTATCATCACTGGCATATGTGCCTTGAACTTAATTGCTCTCCTGCTTTATGAAGGGGGTATGCCAGTCACTGCACAGGATATGTCAGCCACTGCTTATAAGTGAGCTGGTTAACCACTGATGCAGTATAAGTAATCCTGCATTTGAGTATATGAGCTGGTTCAGATGTCCATACTTATCTATACACACTTTCATTTCATTTTGTAAAATGAAACAGGTAAACAAGATGCTACCTGAAGTCTTGTTTCAACTCTGTAATTTCATGAATAGTACATATGTGCACTTTTCCTCTAATAATTTGTAGGATTCTATTTACTTATGTATAGAAAATTCATATATGTATATATATATATATATATATATATATATATATATATATATTACTATATTACTGTATCCTGTGGCCTTTTCTAAGCTTTCATCATATTCATATTTATACAGCAATAATACTGTGATTTCATTCACACAAATTAAACGTTACTGTTTGAGTACCTATTTCACTTTAGACAGTAACTCTTGTATTTCCCAATTTGTTCATCTGTAAAATCCTTATAATGCAGATTATGTTAGAGGGTTGAAAGGATTATCAACCTTTATTAACTGATTCGTCAAGTGCTTAATGTCTCATTCTATGTAGTAAGCTCTTACTGAGTATGGAACTACTTTGGTGAGTTAGAGAAACAACAGCATATGTATTTTAGCATGTATAAACAAATTTACAAATTGTAATGAATAAATATTGTCATTATCAAGCTAACTTACCTAAGGGTGAGGCAAAATTAATCTTATAAATCTTAGGAGTATTATTATTTTTTTTAAAGGCCAGGCTTTTATATCACTAAGAAACTTGAAAACAGAGCTTAAGATTTAGTGCCATATTGCCCACATTTATTATTTCTCACTTTCTTGACTCACATCCTATTGTCTTATTCAGGTTGGGTCACAAAGAACTGATGAAAACTGCTGCTATGACTGCTATTTTCAACTAGTTTTCCAGAGGTCTTATGACATTCTGTCAGAGCACAAAAGTTCCCCTTATCAACGGTTCCACTTTTTATGGTTTCAGTTATAGTTAACTGCAGTCCAAAAATATTACATATGATAATATATTTTGACATAGAGAAGCGGACCATATTCCCATAGTTCACATATTTTTATTACTGCATATTTTATAATTGTTGTTTTATTATGTAATTGTTTTTACTCTCTCAGTGTCCCTATTTTATAAATTAAACTATCATAGGGCCTCCCTGGTGGTGCAGCGGTTGAGCGCTGCGCTGTGGAGCTGTCGGCAGCGCGAGCGCGATGCAAGTTCGACACCCAGCCGGGGAGAATCCCACATGGTGCGGCAGACCTCTCCTGCCTCACCCGCTGCTCCCCTCAACAGTGTATTTCTGATCTGTGTGTTCTGCTCCCCTCTCTGTCTCTGGTAAACCCTCTCGCTGCCCCACGCCTCTGGCCTGTACCCCAGCTTGTATGCATAAATAAATAAATCTTTAAAAAATAAATAAATAAAAATAAATTAAACTATCATAGGTATATATGCATAGGAAAAATAGTAAATATAGGATTTAGGACTATGTGCAGTTTCAGACATACACTGTGGTTTTTAAAATGTATCCCCCGGGAATGAGAGAACTACTGAAAACTGTGTCAGGCTAATTTGTTATCAGACAAGTAGGGTAAGATCTCAGATCATTCACATTATCTTCCATAAGAAGGCAACGACAAAGGAAGGTTTATGATGTAATAACTGACCCCTCTCTATAGCTAGTCCAAGAGAGTCTTCATTAATATCTGGCCAGCTGAATGATATAGTTGTTAGAAATTGCACATTTTTTATTCTCCTTCTCTTTGCTGAATTGAAATCCCATTGTAATCATTACAATTAGTTTATCTTCTACATCTTGTATCATTATAGTATCTTGAGTATGATGAGGATATGTTACTTATTTTTCAGTATCTATGTTCCTGGGCCATATATAGTTGAACTTTGCATCACTAACAGATAGCTATGGGGTGGTATGTTGGGTTGTCTTCTTTGCATAGGGTTGGGATATAAAGATAAGAACTCTATTATGATTGATAGTATTAGTTCTTTCTTTAAAAATGGTAAACATCTAACCTATATACCCATCTTCCCTTGCATAAGCAGGAAATATTTGATGGTATTTTTGCAGCAAATATGAGCAAAAGCCTAATATTTTCATTTCTGAGCCAAGATTTTAAGATGCACTTGTGTTTCCACCAGCCTTCACCGACAAGCTCTCTGACAAAGAAGGTGCAGATAACCATTTAATCCTAAGAGATGGTGAAATGGGCCTCCCTGGTGGCACAAGGGGTTAAGTCGCAGCACTATAAAGCTATCCAGAGCCACTGCAGAATGAGTTAGATCCCTGGACCGGGAATTTACCACATGGCACAACAGACCTCTCTTGTCTCACCCACTGCTCCCTTCAACAGTGTATTTCAGTCACTCCATCTGTTCTGTTCCCCACTCTGTCTCTGGTGAATCCTCTTACCCTTCCATACCTCTGGCCTACACCTCAGCTTGTATACATATATAAATAAATCTTAAAAATAATAGATGGTGAAATGAACTTGATTGATTGATTTACAACACAAAATGAAAGTATCTTGTTATATAAACAGAAAATAAAAGTTCTGTATGCTTAAGCTTCCATCCATTTCTCCCTCTCTCTATATATATGTATGTATACACACACACACACACACACACACACACACACATATATATATATTTGTCTACTTATATATATATATGTATATTCTGAGAAAATATACATAGCTATATAAAATCCCTTTACTAGATTGAAATCTTAAAAGTAAATAAAATACCCAAATGAAAACATGCCAAAACATTTTTGCATATTGTGATTCTTTTAATTTAAAAAAAATTCCTACAAATATTGATTTCCTTTCTCCCCCTTTGTATATAAACTTTTTCAAAAACTTAGAATCAATAAATAATTTTCCTACTGTAAATCTCCATGGACCTACTCTATGTTGATAATGTACATCTAACAGCCAATATTGACTGACTAGATATTCTTATCATGTGACTCTTCTGGAAAAAGAAAAACACTTCCCGTAACAAGTGTAGATTTTCCAAGCCATGAAAAATGAGAAAAAATTCAAATTGAAATAGAATCAGTACATTATTTGCTCCCCAAATTATTGAGTCACATTGTCCTTTAATGCTTATTTTTCCCCATGCACTAAACAGGAGATTGTCATATAATCTACATGAGGTTCAGATAAGAAAATTAGTTCTGCCTTTATGCAAAATTGTAATTTCAATTTTTTTCCTATAATACCCAATTCATTAGATTTATATTTATCTACTTGAACTTTATGGCTAACAGTGAAAAATTATTTGTTTCATTTCATGGAGTCTAACTACAAGTCACTCATATTTCTAACATAAGAGTGACTAGAATGGATTAAATGGAAACTTCAGACTGTAAGAAATATTTTATGATTGTTTCTTCCTAACCTGAAGACATTGATATATGACTTCTTAGATGGAAGAAATTTCCTGCTCTCCCTACCCATGGACTATTTTCTATTTGAAAATATAAGTGGTTAATGTTAGCCTTCCTTAGCTCTGACACCTTATTTGAGATTAGTGATGTTCAAACTTCAGATATGTGTCCTCCAAACTTTCTAACTTTTCTAAAATCCTATATACGCATTTCCCTTGCTATCATCACCATCTGTGTCTTGACTAAAAAGGAAAGATTTTGGATTTTCAATTTATTACAGTGGTCATGAGAAAACATTATGGCTACTTTATATTTTCTCATTTAAAGCAAAAGCACAAAATATGGAAGAACTATATCAGCACTGATATCTGGGTCACCACATCTCATACTTTCATGTCTCTAGTCAAACGTGAAGAAAATACTAAAGACTGTATGTAGGGTGAACATTTTAAAAGGGACATATGAGTGATATCTATATAATCTCCAAAGGTAAAACTACAATAAGACTTAATGATTTTTTAGGGCCTCCTTGGTGGCGCAGCGGTTGAGTGCTGCGCTGTGGAGCTGTCGGCAGCGCACGATGCGAGTTCGACGCCCAGCCGGGGAGAATCCCACATTGTGCGGCAGACCTCTCCTGCCTCGCCCGCTGCTCCCCTCATCAGTGTATTTCTGATCTGCCTGTTCTGCTCCCCACTCTGTCTCTGGTGAACCCTCTCACCGCCCCACGCCTCTGGCCTGTACCCCAGCTCGTATGTATAAATAAATAAATCTTAAAAAAAAAAAGACTTAATGATTTTTTAAATTTAATTTTTATTAAGGCAATATTGGTTTACACCTCTTCAGATGTGTGTTACTAAACTACACTCACCAAGGCACCTCTATAATCCTCATGTTAGCCTATTTGCCCCTCGCCCCATTTTCTCCACCCTCCATCTGCCCCCTCTAGTAACCTCAATTTTGCAGTACCATTTCTAGGGTTTGTGTTTGGTTTGGTTTTATCTTATCCTTTGTTTTATTTATAGACTATATATGAGAAAATCATTAGTTCTGGGGTATCATCATCAAGTCTGGGATATCTTTTTTTTAAAGATTTATTTATTTATGCATATAAGCCTGGGCGTAGGCCAGAGGTAGAAGGGGTGAGAAGACCCACCAGAGACAGAATGGGGAGCAGAACAGGAAGATCTACTGAAGTACACTGCTGAGGGCAGCAGCAGGCGGGACAGGAGAGGTCTGCAGCGCCATGTGTGAAGCTCCCCGGCCAGGGATCAAACTCGTGCTGCAGTGGCTCTGGATAGATTTACAGTGCTGCAACTTAACTCGTTGTGCCACCAGGGAAGCCCAAGTCTGGGATATCTTAAAGGACCTCTTACACAATAAAAAAAAAAAAAAAAAAAAAACTAAATTTATTATCTTATATTCACACCTAGTCCTTTACTAATGTTTTTGTCTTGGTAGCATAAACGCTCAGGATAAAAAATCTGGGAACTGAGGAATCATCTATGACATCACACTCTTTTACTCCTGATAGCCAAAACACTAGAAAAGTCTATGATTTAGCCTACTAAAAATTAAAAATATTAAATTTTTAAAAAATCTCACAGGCTTGAACATTTTCACTGCCTCTCCTAGTCCAAGTCCATCAATTTTTTCTCTAATGTCATGACACTCATATTTATCACTTCAATTTTTCTTTTCATTTGGAACATTCTATTGAGTGAGCAAATGACACCACCGTCACTTCAAAGACTTAAATCCATCCAATGGCTTATTATGTCTTTTAACGTGGATACAACAGATCTCAATGCTCTATAAAGTCTCTGTAATTTTGGCCCCACTTGATTCTCTAAACCACACTCTTCTTCACAGTGGCTACATTGACTTTCTTTAAGCTCCTCATTTTTACTGTTTTCTCTCATCATATAATTTTGCTCAGGTTATTCCCTCTGCCTGATTATACTTTCCTCCTTCTTTCCCTTGGTTTACCTGGTTTCTAGATTTTGTACGAAATCATCACTCTGGGAGAGCTTTCACACACATTTTACTAATCATTTCATCTATTACAAATTCTATAACTTTCTCTTCTTTATAGCATATTATGTATACACTAATAATAGTTACATGACAGGAGATGCGCTTGGCCATTTAAAAAAATTATTATTGTATCCTTAGTGACTGTCAGAGTCCCTGGTCTACACAAGAGTGTTTTATAGACATTAGTTGAATAGCTAAACGAAAAACTAGCAGAATCATTTGTTGAGCGATGAATTGCAATAAATAATGTTTTTATTGAGACTGAGGTAGACCTACCTTGGTATTAAGTTGTTGTGTGGTAAATGTCAGTCTGAAATGTGTGAAAGGCAATTTAGGACTTTGAAACTTTGAAATAAGGCTTGATTTTATTTTGTAGCATAAAGAAGTCCATGTATTTTAGGTTGCAGATTAAGGATTGATTTATTTGGTTTTATTAGAAAATGTCAATGTTATTATTTTATGCTGCATTCTTAGTTTCTAGTGGGAGAAGACATGTGAATGAGATTTTCCCCTACTCTTTAAAGATAATTTAGGCTGCAGTATAGAAGGTCATTGAGGGATAAGGCGAGTTCCTTATAAGAAAATAACTGATTTTGCTCAAGAAAAAGCAATTAAACCATCTGAATTATCTCATCTTCAAAATTTTAACCATTTTGTAATTCCCTTGAGAGATGACCCTTTGAAATACAACCTTTCAACCAATTATTCTGCCTCCAGATGACATCAAAAGTACTTATTATCTAATCTCTAATAATCCTATATTTTTTTATACAGTTTGGACATAACTTCAGTTTTGTCACTGCCATCCCTTAAAAAAATAGTTTGTTCTTAGAGATGATGGTATTATTGAAAATTCATAGTTTCACTGAGAGTATTTCTCAATATCTTTGTATGACAGCATCACTCAGCAATGTTTGCAAAGAAATAGGTTGCAACATTCCAGATAGAATATTGTGATAATCATAGATATAAAACAGAAAAAAACAAACAAACAATAATTTGCTATGTAAATCCTTCTGGAGATTATACCTGAGCACTGAACTTCAAAATTATTGAAGAGTGGCGATCTTAAAAATTCAATAGAGTCAGAGTGGAAAGAAGATACTAAAAAGGCATGTGGATTTTTCTACTTAGTGTTTTTTTTTTTTTGCTGTTATTCCTTTTCACTAATCAATTTTTATTTTCCCCAAAAGTTTTTCTGAAAAAGTTAATCAAGTAATATAATTCAGACACAAATTTTAGAGAAATTATTTACTCAAAATATCTAATACAAGAGGTATCCTCATGTCCTGTCAATTCTGTCTACAAAATATACCGAAGGCAATTTACTAAAAACATCTGCACTGATATAAGTCTAGTTCCAGTGACCATCATCGCTTCCCTAGGCCACCATTATGAATAAAACACCCTTTATATATTATTTATTAGTCATATTCCCTCATATGATTAATCTTTTTAAAACAATTCTGATCAGAAATCTAGAAATACTTCCCATTAAATTTAGAATAAACCCAAAATTCTTTAAATAGTCCCTGTGAAACCTAACTTAATTTAGCCCCTATCTCTAGTCTCAACATTTGCTACTCTTATTTTTTTTCATAATTTCACTGTCTTGGCATTTTAGTAGTTCCTGAAAAACACCCCAAATTTTCCCTTTATAGGTCAGAGTCCTTGTCTGAGAGGTAGGCTCCTAAGTCCCATTTCTTCTGCTACAGTGACATGTGGAGCTGTCTCAGCAATAAGTGCACAGCACTGGGTGACAGATCTATTCAGAAAGGGTTTTATAGAGCAGACTTCAAACTTCCTTCGATGGATGTGTCAAGGTTCTCCTTCATGATTACTGGACATAGTGAAAAGCCTTGGACCAAACAAAACTATAGGTAGCACAATGGAGAAATAAAAAGAAATAGAATCTTTGATTACCATATTTACCTTCTAAGTCAAACCCTTCTTTTGGGTTTTTCAGGTATAAAACCAATTCAGTTGTAAAACCTGTTTAGCTCAGGTATGGTAAAATTTTCTATTTTTAAAAAAAATCATTCTACAACGTTGCAAAAAAAAAAAAAACAACAACAGAAGGAGGCAGCAGTATTGTGACTGTCGTAGTCCATTTAAGATTCTTAATATTTTGTTTTTAGGAATTGTTGGATGCTTACTAGCCATGGAGGCATTATTTAAATTGCCTTACACTAATTTTCCCCATATCTAAGATAACAGTGTAACTGCTTTATTTTAATAGATTCTTGTGAAAAATAGAAATAATGCAAATGCATGTGACACTCTTGCACAGGACCTGATATGTAGCGAACTGCAATAATATGTAGCCACTGGCTATCATAATTGCAAAATGACATTTTGCAGCAAGACATGACATTGCCTAAGACATTTTATGAGTGAGAAAAGGAACTTAGTTAATTATTCTTTTTATCCGTTATTCCCTAGTATTTAGTTCATTTATCACTTTTTTTGTATTTAAAGATGTTTTGTCTTAAATCAACTGACTCTGATACAATAACTAAATGGATATAAATCCAAAAACTGAATATATACACCCAAGACTGGTTTGCTGAAATGCATTATTATGACCGTCAATCTCTCTTCCTCCAGTTAAGTGCAAGCTCACTGACAATAACCCCTACTGATGAGTAATTAACTCCCTCTGATCTAGATAGCAGAATTTTTTGATAATGTGTGCTAATGGGAAATTCACTACTACAAAAGATATACCAAAAGGAACAACAAAAAACAAACAGACTCTTCTGAGAACAAAATCCCAGCAGGTTCAGGTTTTAAAATAATCCACCTGCTGGTAGATCCAATAAACCTGCTGATTATTGGCTAGTCTCTTCAAATCCTGCTGCCTTACCTACTCAGCTGAAGATGCTGCTGTTCTACATGAATGCTAATAGCACATGACAGGGAATATATGTCAGGATCTATCATTTTTATCAGTAAAAAGATAAGTACCACTACCACTAGCTTTGAAACACAATGAAGGTTTAGAACATATCGCCAATATTGCTTTTTCTGTATAATTTTTTGGAATTTCTAAAGTATGTAATTAAACATTCATTTGATTTAAATGGTTATATTGCAGTAGGGATTTCTCTCATATTAATATTTTATTTCAAAACACTGTTGCAAAATGACCTTTTAAAAGTCTGTGTGGGAAGAATATCAGTGAAACTGATTTCTTTTAGAGTACATTATTGATGGATGGGTTGGTTGTTAACAGACATTTGGTACTAATATCTTATAAGATATAATCATGTCCAAAATTTTTGAAGATGGAGAAACAGAGGTGAAGATTGATATGCCTTTTATGGACTGTTGCTGTGAAGTGGCATTCAGATGCTTTTTTCTGTCAAGGAAACAGAACAACATCTCTGAATTTTTTTTTAGTGATGTCCTGAAAAGCGGTGTGGTTCTGCCTTTGCCTTTCTTTCAGCAAGAAGACCACCTTCCCCCGATCCTGTAAAGTATTCAAATCAATGCCTCTGCAGTGCTTTTCAAAAAAGGACTTATGTAGTTCCATGAAACTCAATCTTTAAAACTGACACCCAGGAATGACACAGAAAAATTCTGAAAGGCAATGTTGGAGTGCCCTCTAAATCATCGAATATGCTTCAAAATCATGACACAGTCACTTTAATTCTGTCACTGTGCCATGCAGACCGGTGACATTCTCAGCTTGGTTTGTGCAAGCGGTAATGGATTTTGCTACTTTCCATCAGTTTCCTGGACTCAGGGCTGGTGATACCAACTGGTGATATCATGACATGATTTTCCCACTTTTCCAGAGAAACAGGCAGTAGCTTGACAACAGCATAGCATCCATGCGTGGAAAGTCTGGCAAAAAAATGTTCTCAAGGATAGTTTTAGAGTGGCATAGAGTCAGACCTTGTAGTTAGAACTCCTCAGGTATGAATACAACTCTGTTCTTTACACTAGGTCACAATTTAACCTCTTAGACCTTAGTCTCCCAGCTCAGGGTTAGTGTTGGAGGAATAAAAAAAATAATACAGGTCATTTTTTTCCTCCACACTGTACACATTAAGAGTAAGCTCATGCCATGTTTACAATTAGTTCATTATTAAAGTTATTGTTTGTAATTTTTCTGCTATAATTTCCAACATCATGAAGAAAAGAATCACTTTAAAACTTTTGATTCGCTACCACAGGGTAGAATATAGTAGGGGGGCAAAGAGCTTATGAGCACGATTGTCAGACACACATGGGCAACTGACCCTTGTTCTAATTCTAAATATTGAATTAGAGAATATATTTTCCCTCAGGTGTAGTAGGAGTATAAGGTTGAATGTTTTGGATTAGAAAGAGGCTAAGGATGGGCTCTCTTAACAAAGGAACCTTGTTCAGCCTGTCTCCAGCCAAGTTTTAAACTAAACTGTCCCAACCAGGGCTGGGAAGAGAGAGTTAATCATCCAGGATGTCTTATGTGACCATCCTTCCCTCATATTTACATGGACAACTGTGTTTCCTGATAATCCATTAGAGGAACTTAGAGGTCACAATGTCTATACCTTTATCAGATAATCACAGACCTCTTTGTTGTAGAGTCTTCTTAAGAAGCTATGTTTGATTAACTTACATATGCCTATACCTGGTTTTTCCAACAATCTATGTCTATTATTGACATCTATCAACAGTGGTACTCTACAACAACTATTCACTGGTCATTGATCAATGATTGTTGTAGGGAAAATGGAGTTAAATCAGGTTTTTTCCACCTCCTGCCACCAACCTCTATGGTCCTCTTGCTTTCCACCCAGGGTGCACTACCTGCACGTGATATCATATTATGCAAAAAGTGCTTGGGAGCGTGAACATGGGGCATGCACACTTATGTGTGTGGACACCTGGGTGGAGAAGGGTAGGGGAAAGGGCTCGTCAGCTCCGGTGTTCAGGGCTAGCAGCATCACTCTGAGGCTGGGGGCTCAGCTACTGTCTCCCAATTCAGCATTAAAGGCCTGAAAAATGATACCGAGAGCTCCAAAATCTTTTTGTCTGTACGAATCAGCAATGAACCTACCCAGCCTGGGATGGTTGCACTACAATTGTGAACATTAGTTAATAAAAAATAAAATAAGGTAGGTGCGTTCCTGCTTCCACTGAGCACTAGCAGCGGTCAGCACAATGTGCTGTGAAGTATCATTTAGTGCTGCTGCAGGCCTCTGACATTTGACAACTCATTAATTCTATTATACCCACAAGGCACAATTAGAGGCAATAAGTCACTTGATATTAATTAATTAATCAGATTTTTTTATTTGTCTCTCTTTATGGGGCCTACGTAAATGACAGAACATCAGTCCTGGATGGAAATAAAGCAGAAAGTAAAAAACACAGTAATACGGATGAAAGAAAACAAAAGATCAAACCAACAGGGAACAATTTTGACAAGTTTTACTTCTGCTATTACACAGTGACAACACTCACTGTAATTGTTGACAGCTTTAAGTATTTTCTATTTCAATTTTTTTTTCTATTTATGATTTTAGATACCAAATTTAATATTTATATTTTTTGAGAGGGAGGAAGACATGAATATTGGGAAGAACTGAGAATGTTTCCTACAGTCCTTAGAACAAAGTAGAATTCATGAAATGTTTTAAAATAATGATAAAACAGTGTATTTTTTTGGCACCTATTATGTTCCTGGTACTAACCATGGCAATTTATCCATATAACTAATATGAGTTGACTATTTCACAGCAAGCTGGTAAATTCATAATGTTATGCCATTTCACGAATGAGGTGACTCAGATACAGAAGTTAAGTAAATTACTTAGATTTACTTAGATTACTACCAATCCATAGATCCAGTGGACTTTAAAGCCAGGATTCAAAATCAGGTATCAGGGGCCTCCCTGGTGGCGCAGCGGTTGAGCACTGCGCTGTGGAGCTGTCAGGAGTTCGACGCCCAGCCGGGGAGATTCCCACATGGTGCGGCAGACCTCTCCTGCCTCGCCCGCTGCTCCCCTCAGCAGTGTGTTTCTGATCTGCCTGTTCTGCTCCCCATTCTGTCTCTGGTGAACCCTCTCGCCACCCCACGCCTCTGGCCTGTACCTCAGCTTGTATGTATAAATAAATAAATCTTAAAAAAAAAAAATCAGGTATCAGGGGCCAGAGTTTATGCTCTCAAGTTAGATTCTACTTTGTCTAAAAGCGAGACAAAACAAACAAAATACTTTAATTTATTGAATGGATAAATTTTACTAGATGTCTATAGATTTTTCCATTTAGCTTTTAACTTATCATTTTCTTCTTTCAACTTTTACCGCATGAAAACTCATTCTAATTAGGAAAAATATTGGAGAAGATTGACCAAGGGCTATTATCTAAAGTACCAGGTTTGCCTTATGAGATGCTGATTGCTGGCGTCCTATATTGACTCTTTCAACTATAATTAGTCCAGATACCAAATTGTTACTTCCTAGTTCACCTGAGAGCTTTTATAACTTTTGTTGTTGTTTGTATTTCATGTATTTTGCTGACTTTTATCTGTTGTACTCTCTTAATTACTCGCTATCTATTTTCCAGTGTTTGCTTTTTAATCATATACAACCAGTGGACATGATTCTGAATTTTATAAATTGTTGAATCTAAGCAAAAATAGGCCTCTTGTCTCTCAAATGCCCCATAAATCAAAATCTCGCAAACCTAAGGTTAAGTGCCTGAAAAGGTTTAGTAATGTGGTGTAATATATGCAGAAATCACCATCTTCAGAGACTGTACTGGTGCTCCTATAAAATGTTTCTTCCTTCTTATCAACTTCCTTTTATAATATTGAATTTGTTTTTTAATCTCATAAAAAATATTATGGAACACTAATTATATACCATAATATTCTACTGGGAAAGTCACTTTCATTATTCCAATACTTTATGTTTCTCATTGCAGGTTAGTCCCAGACCATAGCTCTTCTACTTTATTAGACTTAGTCTAAACTAGTTAGAGGAGTCTAAACATATCTGCTTCTTTTTGTCCATCACGAACTCTAACACCTTTGGAAAAGGTTTAGTTTTTTGCACGTCCACAGATTTCTGAACCTCAGCTTCATCATTTACCCCTGACTGTGAGCTGCCTCTCTGCCTAACGGACCAGCATGCCCCTATGGCATCTATTTGCCCCTCTAGTACTCTCTTAGACACCACTATAATTGCATATCCTCAAGGGTTCACATTTATTGTGGTTAAAGTTTTCCTAAATTGTATTTGTTGAGGGTGCTTGTGTTTATTTAGGACAATCATTCTTATGCCACATAGGAAATGTGAAGGTCAGGATCATCCCTTTTCTGCTCATGTTAGATGGTGTGAGAACCTTCAGTGCCTATGAAGACGAGACTGTCAAGAGTCTGTTGGGCAATGGAGAATTGATGAGAAATAAAAGGTACATGGGAGATTTTTTTAGTAGGCTAAATGCAATTAGCTAAGGTAATTTTTACAGCTGAGTTACCCTGTCAAGGAGTTTGGAGAGAAGAGTTCAGAAATATGTGCTAAGTACATGTCCCTGTTCAATGTGTCCACATTAAACTTATCAATTCAGCTTTTCCAGCAAACTTAAAAAGTGTTATATAAGTAGGAAATATTTTTAATTAAAAGCTAGTATTTACTCTTTTGTATAAGTAAAAGATTTCATTTTACCTACTGCAGACTATTTATGTAAGAAATTCTACATTTTATCAAGGTACTTCTATCTGCTAAACTTGAGGTAACTATATGATTTCAGTAGTGAGGATGCTATTGAAGATTACTAATATGCAAGGGTCAAATAATGAGGAAACAATGTGTCCATTATCAGCTAAATCTGCTTGGAAGTACAAATCCTTAGAAATAAAGACTTCCCTCCGGAGCAACACTATGGATCAGATACTTTATCCTTCACTTTCACTTGATCCCTGCTGGGTTTAGGCAATATCTCAATATACAAAGTAATCTGTTTTATAAATACTATTTCCTCAGTATGAAAACTAAGTTTACTACTTAGCAAATATTGGTTAATTATTTAATATGAAAAACCAAATTCTAATTGTTTTCATAATAAATCTGTAAACTGAGCATGGCTTTTATGATCTCGGTTAGTGATTTAAAATTAAAAGCTCTCAAAATAAATTGTATTTTAAAAAATTATTTCCTTTGATTTTAAAAATTATTTTATTTGACACAACTGTATATTTACATGAAATCCTGAAACCTGTATCCTTTTAACCAAGTTTCTCTCAATAATAGCTTATTACATAGCTATAATACAGTATCACCACCCAGTAGATTTTGAAACACAACTACACTTTCAGATTTTACCTATTTACATGCACCTATTTGTATGTGTGCATCTGTTCTTGCGTTTATTTAATTCTACATAATTTTGTCGTGTGTGAAGATTCATGCAACCACACAATAGTCAAAACAGAGAACTGCATCAAGGGTGGATCAAGTTTCTCTCTTAAAAATCTCTCAGAGACTCATCTACTCTTATCCACCTTCAGAAAACAATGCAACCACTCATATATGTTTTTTTAAATCTCTACAATTTTGTCATTTCAAGAGTGTTATACAGGGCCTGGAGTTGTCTCTTCCTCCACAGATGCAGAGAACAAACATTCAGGGGGGTAGGGACTGTACTTGGAAGAAAACTGAAGACTTGACTAACAGCGTCTCCACAAGGAGGTCTGAGAAATGGCCATGCCAGGGACACACTGTGGCCCGGGAAAAGACATATAGCCCATGCGCCCTACTAGATTCTCAGGGTATCTCTACTGTAAGGAACATTGACTACTGCGTGGACGCTGATCTGATCTGATGTACCTAGGACTTCGGGTTGCTTGGTGGCTCCGGACAATACCAAGCCCTCCCCCCATCTGGGCTGGGAAATCTTTGGGCAGCCTAATTCCTACATAACTTTTACTTCCTGTGATAACCTCTTGTGCCTAAGTACACAGCCCCCAACAACAGTGTTGTAGACCAATATTGCCCATGTCAACACAATTATTTAAAATAATAGACCTAACCTGGAAATTATTACATGAAAAATTAAAAAAGGATCTTATATAAAAGGCATCATGAAGAACACAACCTTTTGAAATAAGCCTCATTCATTTAGCACAATTTCCTTGAGCTCCATCCAAGCAAATTATTAATTTTGCTCTATCTTACTGCGGAATATTCCATAGTATGGATGAACCACAGTTTATGCTTTGAAGGACATTTGGGTTATTTTCCAGCTTGGGGCTATTATGAATAAAGCTACTACGAATATTTGTTGAAGTTTTTGAGTGAATATACATTATTTAGGAGTGCTGAATTGTGTGTCAAGAGCATGTTTTGCTTTGTAAGAAACTGACCTATTCTTTTTTCTGAATGGCTGGACCTTTTTACACTGCCACCAGCAATGCATATGTCATTAAGTTTCTCCTCATCTTGCCAGTACTGTGTTATCATTATTTTTACTTTAGCAATTCTGATATAATATATTGATATCTCAGTGGTTTGAATTGCATTTCCCTAATGAATAATGATGTTGAATCTTTTTTTCATATACTTAACTGACATCGGAATATCTATTCAGTGAAATGTATAATTATGTATTTTGTCCATTTTCAAAAGTAATTGTTTTATTATTTTTGAGTTCTTTATATACTCTAGAAATAAGTCTTTTGCTGCATATATGTGTTGCAAATATTTTCTCCACTTTACAGGACAAAAGTTTTAAATTTTGATGAAATACAATTTATCTTTCCCTTTTTAATTTGTGCTTTTGTTGTCAAAAGCAGTCTTTCACATAGTCCTAGCTCCTGAAATTTCCTCTCATGTTTTCTTAAGTATTTTATAATTTTATGTTTCACTTGTAATTCTGTAATTCATTTTGAGTTTATTTTTGTAAAAGTATGGTATTAGGTTTTCCGTGTGTATGTGATGCGTGTGCCCTTGGACATTTAATTCTTAGAACCATTTGCTGAAATCGCCATTGATTGCAAGCAATTCATTGTTGAGTGAAAATAAATCCAAAGGCTCAATGTGAGTTAATGTTAATTTTGCTAATATTTAAAAGAAAAAAATTAAATATATAAAATTTATTCCACTAGTAGCAGTGTTAACTCATTCATATATTTGAAAATAATGTCGTATATTGGAATACTCATTAGAATTTCTCTTTTTCATTTTGAAAAAGTCATAAAAAATATTTTGTTCCTAGTTGATTACATTCAAATTTTCAAACATAGCCTTTTTCTAGTAGACTTTAACTTTTGTCTTTTCTGTACCTGCCTTGGCAACATAGCACAAAAAACTCTATATTTTAGCTAGATTTTTTTTAAAAACAAAATAATGAATGGAGAGCAATAAACAGAACTCTCTTTCTCTCTCTCTCTCATACACACACACACACATGCCAGTCAAAATTACCATGAAATCATCCATATAAGACAAAGCCTTTCTTCATTTTCTATCATTATGGCTTTAGCAGATAGTAATTGTTTTGAAGATTGAATTTCAAACCTCTGCCTTCAATAGTACTAGACTATGCAAAATGAACTGTTTTATCTGATAAAGAAGCTATAATTCTCATATTTTATCTCATATTGCTCTAGGTGAAACAAAACTATCATGTTGTTCTATATTCTATAAAAGACAACATTAAATTATATAGGTGGTGCCAAATACATAAAAAATAATGCAAAAGTCTTTATCAGAGCTTAAATTACCATATTCAATCACATGGTCTTTTGCAAAGCAAAGATTTTCATGTTCTGAGGTCCATTTTATCAGTTTTTTTTCCCCTTTTTGTTCATGTTTTTGATATCGGGTCTAAGAACTCTTGTAAGTAGATTTTTAATGTATAAGGTTTTTAATCATTTAGTGTATCTGGAGACAAACTTGAAAAAATGCACTGTCATCTCAACAAAAGACTTCTTAATGATTTCCTGCCTTGTTATCACTTTCTGAATAAACGAAGCAACCTATAGAGTTGAAATGTTCCTGACAGATGCCACTGACTCTTATTGAGCCACTATAATAATGCATTCTGTACCTATTTAGATTAATTATGATTAAATTTAAAAGCTGAGCTGGTTGAATTCCTTCATCATTTAATTAAGATGGAGGCAAATTAATTGTTTTTATGTGCTTCTTTTTGGAAAGCATGTGAAATTCTGAGTGTTGGATAAGTTAATTTAAAACTTCAAATAGATACGTTAACTACTTCATGGTTTCAGAGAATATGTCTTTTTGTGAGAAAATTCTTCACACACTTTACTATTCCTTCCTTCCATTCATCCATCCATCCATCCATCCCAAAGAAGTTATCTCATCTCTCAGACATGAAAATGATTAGAAGTATTCACAGCCTTTTCTCCAACAACAACAACAACAACACACACACACACACACACACACACACACACTTTTCTATGAAAGATGATATGGTTGTTTTTCTGCATTGGATTGACCTCAATGAAATATAGACTGGAAAATGTAGGGGAGGCAAAAAAGTCTGAGTTATATATAATGGGAATGTAGAAACATGACAGGTGACAATATGAGGGAAGGGCATCGTGAACATATGGGTTGGGAGGGGTAGAATGAGAGAGTTATCAGACAGTGGGGCTGGCAGTGAGGAAAGCTTGCTAAGAAATGCCATGTAGAGTTGGATCGTGAAAATCCCAGTTGCACAATTTTCAATTTCTGAAGTATTGTGTAACGGTGAATCTTGAAATAGAATTAAGAAGGCCATTGCTTTTTATTTTACGATTTGCTAATAATTTCATTGAGTACAGGATGCACATTTTCATGTATATCTCCTATAGATATGTATGTCAATACCCCATTTATATTACAGAACATAACACTGTCCCTGTTCTTCCCATGAAAGAGAGTAGCATTAGTTGGTAATGTGGGACTGGGGTGATACTGGTATCTCTCTCCCTCTTACTTCTTCCTTTTAGATTCTAAATCCTTCTCTTTCCCACTCTTGCTTCTTCAAGTTTACAGGCTTTTGCATTGTGAAATAGAATATTTCACAAAGTACCTAAGCCCACAGTAACTGGTAAAATGCCAGTTTTTCTAAGTGTTTAATGATATCTGTTAGACTGAAAATCCCCCAAACTGTATGACCTATGTTGGGGTATCATTTAATAAGGTTTAAAACTAAGCTCCCACCCCTTGTCCAGCAGGAAGGTTTGGGAAGCATGGATAGGGAACTAATGAGGTTGCTAAGGGAACCAGGCCATAGGACTGTTCACTTTGGCCATGAATGAGGAAGCAGGGCCAGAACACACTTTGTGTCAAAGGTCAATGTCCAAGATAAGACATCTGAGCACTAACTGGGGCCTCCCCGGTGGCGCAGCGGTTAAGCGCTGCACTGTGGAGCTGTTGGCAGCGGCGACTCGAGTTCAACGCCCGGCCGGGGAGAATCCCACATGGCGCGGCAGACCTCTTCTGCCTTGCCCGCTGCTCCCCTCAGCAGTGTATTTCTGATCTGCCTGTTCTGCTCCCCACTCTGTCTCTGGTGAACCCTCTCGCCGCCCCACACCTCTGGCCTGTGCCCCAACTTGTATGTATAAAAAAAAAAAAAAAAAAAGACATCTGAGCACTAACTAGCCCCAAACCACTCAAAACAGGTTATAAAAGGGAGCCCCAAATCCTTCGTCATGTGCAGATCTCTCCTACCTTTGCCCGGTGCTTCTCTTAGCAGTGCATTTCAATAAATCCCTCTTTTCTCTTCTCCACTCTGCGATGGATTTTTTCCAACCCCATGCCTCTGGACTCACTCCTATATTTCTCCCACAACAACCTACTCTATCTTCCTGGTAAACTTTAGTCTCCATTTTCGGTGTTTTTCCAGAATTCTACTACCGATATTACAAACTCAGAAGCGTTTCAAATTAGCTCTTTCCAGTTAAAGTTATCTTTCTTCTTCCCTAAGTCTCCCTGGTGGCACAGGGGTTAAAGTCTCAGAGTTATCAAGTTATCTCCAGTCACTGTGGCCTGAGTTATATCCCAAGACAGGAAGCTAACCCACATGGCGCAGCAGACCTCTCCTGTCTCACACACTGCTCCCCTCAGCAGTGTATTTCAGTAGCTCTGCGGTTCTGCATCCCACTCTGTCTCTGGTGGATCCTGTCAGTCACTGCACCTCTGGCCTACACTTCAGTTCTTGTAGGCATAAATAAATCTTTTAAAAAAAGTTATATTTCTTCCCTTTCACATAGCTCCACATTTTATAAATGAAGTATATAATTTCTTTCCTTTGCTATAATTACTGTTATCTAGCTCTTATATTTTCTTCTTCTTGGCTAAGATCTCTCCAAACCTGGGCAACCTTTGCAACCTTCTAATATTGAGCCTTTTTAGTTCCTCTGTCCCATTCTGCACTTTATCAGCTAGAGTGATTTTATACATCCTTATTAAGTCACCCTAGTTTATGTGTTTGTTTTCTCACAGTATAGGTTTTCTCCTATCACAGTACAGTTTTCTCACCACTAAAGAACCCATAGTGCTCCACCAAAGTAAAATAATGGTACATCATTAATAAAAATAAACAAATGAATCACCTCATTGCTTTACCTACAGTTCTCTAAAGGTTTCCATTGTCATTACAATAATTCCACACTTGTTACCTGGCATGCAAGATCCTATCTACTATGCCTGGCTAACCTCTCCAACATTCTTTCCCACCATTTTGACAACTTCTTGTCAGTTTGTTCTCAGGGCAAACAGAATTCCCTCAAAAAGTTATCTCCTGATAGTGGTAGCCCAAGGCACCTTCCTAAAACCCCAGCTTCAAAATTTATTTACTTTAAAATGTATTTTCTCTCTAATACCCAGTGTAGTGTGTAATTTAATTTGTTTAAAGATTTATTTACTTATGCATACAAGCTGGGTGTAGGCCAGAGGTGTGGGGGGGGTGAGAAGATTCACTAGAGACAGAGTGAGGAGCAGAACAGGTAGATCGACTGAAGTACACTGTTGAGGGGAGCAGCGGATGAGACAGGAGAGGTCTGCTGCACCATGTGGGAATTTCCCTGGCCTGGTATCGAACTCATGCTGCAGTGCCTGGATAGCTTCATAGAGCTGTGCTTAACCCGTTGTGCCACCACGGAGGCCCTGTAGTACGTAACTTTTTTTTTTAAGATTTATTTTTATTCATACATACAAGCTGGGGTACAGGCCAGAGGCGTGGGACGGCAAGAGGGTTCACCAGAGACAGAGTGGGGAGCAGAACAGGCAGATCAGAAATACACTGCTGAGGGGAGCAGCAGGCGAGGCAGGAGAGGTCTGCCGCACCATGTGGGATTCTCCCCACTGGGCTTGGAACTCTCATCGCCCGCTGCCAATAGCTCCACAGCGCATGGCTCAACCACTGCGTCACCAGGGAGGCCCGGTATGTAATTTTAAAGAGATGACCTTTGATCTTTTTGGTAATCTGGTTTGAAAGAATATGTAAATTGAAATACTTAAGGCCCTCTTCCAGTATAAAAATATGTTATGATATATACCTCTATCCACTTATATCTGCCTACGTAATTCATTTATTTATCAAAGTTCCAGGAAAATGAGATCAGTTACTGCTTCCCCAAGTCACTGAAAACTTTGATCCCATGTATGAATTTTCAAAATATTTTTTATTAAAAAAGGGGGTGTTGTTTAAATATCTCTGTGTGATCACTAATCCCTAAATATCATTTTACAAGAACACAGATTCATTTTGTTTCTTCTATTCAGTGGTTGAAATAATTATCCAAATAATGTGAATATTTCTATACCACATACTATTCATTTCCAGAATTTTGTCGCCATTAAGTTAAAAAGTTTACCAAAGAATGTTTGTTTTAAAAGACAACTAGAGGAAAATTTATATCTTACAACTTTCTTCTTCGTATAGATGAACAGCTATTAAACTTACCCAGGTAAGTTTACACATTATATATACATATCTTTATTAAAATATATCAGTCAGGTTGCATAGGATAAAATATTCCTTTTTATCTGTTATCAAGATTTGAACCCCCCCCCCAAAAAAAAAACAGTAAGATCTACAGTTATTGCAGTCCTCTATTATAGGAAGAAATCTAAGTTATAAACTGCATATATTCTTTCGATAGGATGTATAACCTTTGATGTCATCACGTTTCATGTGCAGTAAATACTCGCTTTACATTTACTAATGATCATATATTTCAGACTGAATGTGAGTAGAGAAAAGAAGAGTCAATGTATTTTTTACCTATAATGTGTTAGATTTTGTGCTACACAATTTGTGTATATAAATCATGCAATTCTCACAAAACCACATAAATAAGAATTAATTGACTACTATCCAATCTCTTAGGTCACTTTGGAAAAGAGCCAAGAACAACAGAAAGAATTAGGTTAGTAGTTCATACAAGCTGTGTGACTTCAGACCATTTATTCTCAGTTTTGTCTCTTTCATCTGTAAAATGACAATGACTCTTATCTTGAAGCATTACTGACAGTTACACTGAAACTCCTTAGAAAAGTTCAATTTCTCCAATTTTTTGCTTTCTACTGTTTTCTCAAATCTCAATATTGTTTCTACACCTCCTATCTCACTGTTCTTTCACAGCTCAGCAGTAAAATCTCCACATTGTTAAATCCTGTGATTAGTTTACATTCCTCAGTTTACTAAATCTAATAGCAGCACTTCACATAGATGCTCACTCTATCTTCTTTGATGTATTTTTTAATTTCCCCTCCAAGCTACCACTATTTCCTGCTTTTTCTCCCACTTCACAGGTGTTCCTTCTGCATCATAGCTGTTTTACCCTCTATTCCCAAACTTTAACTGCTAGAAAGTCTTAAGGTCCAGAATTCTGTCATTTCTCATTCTGAACTAGTTTCTCTTCTTTGGTGAGTGTATATAGTCTCATGACTGTAAATATCATAAATTGTAATGTTCCTTAATATATACTATAACTTTAAAGTTCTTACTGAATTGAAAACTGTATGGTGATTCCTCAAACTGCTAAACATGGAGCTCCCATATGACCCAGCAATACCACTTTTGGGAATTTACCCAAAGGACACAAAAACACTAATTTGAAAAGATACATGCACAAGTATGTTCATTGTGTCACTATTCACAATAGCAAAGGTATGGAAGCAACCCAGCTGCCCAAAAATAGATGATTGGATCAAGAAGATGTGGTACATATACACAATGGAGTACTATTCAGCATGGAAAGAAGATAAACACATGCAATTTGCAGGGACATGGATGGAATTAGAGGGAATCATACTCAGTAAAATAAACCAGAAAGAAAAAGAAAAATACCGAATGGCTTCACTTATAACAGGACTATAGGGAAACCAAATAGGAGAGAGACACTCAGCTGGGGGCGGGGGGAGGAGGGGAGGATAAGGGCACAAAATGGAATAGAAAAGAATACAAGGGACCATGGAGATGGATCACGGGTGAATTGGTGGTGGGCTACCCAAGGGGAATACAAAACGTAAAAGACATAAATAACAATAAAAATTTAAAAAAAATAAAGAGGCAAAACATGAAAAAAAAAAAAAACTGCAGTCTTTAAAAAACCCTATGTAACTTTTATCCTGCAATGATACCTTAATTGGGACTTCATTTCCTATTTCTACTCTCACTCTCACAAGACATTCCAGCTACACTGGCCTGTTTGGTTCTACCATAACTTTGTGTATTTGCTATTTATTTCTTCTGGAATGGACACAAAAATCTATACCACTAAACCACTTTCCTAAGTCTTTGCTCAAAGCTCATCATTTCGATAAGAATTAACAGAAAACCCTATTTAATAATTAAAATCTGACCTCCCAATTTCCAACATTTTGATCCTACATGTATTGATAAACTATCTTTAATCTGCATAGTCCTAAATAATAGATAATTAATTTACATTATTATTATTTATCTTCCCTTGCTAAAATATAAATTCCTTGATAGGAATCTATTCTTTTATTCATATTTATATTTTAAATACTAGAAGACTTCCTAGTCTTCCTATTATATCCATTAATAACATTTATCATTTATCAAATATTAATATATTAATACTATTATTTACTAAATGAATATTGTTATTTAACAATAATAAAAATATAACAGTTCCTGCTTACATATATCTTGGTATGTTCTTTGTACTTTCAAAATATAAGTAAAGGTACTACATTTTAAATCTATTTTTGAAAATATATTAAGCAGTGTTCTTCTGTATGGAAATCCTCATATTATTGTACTGTTGGCAAAAAGAATAATGGCAGCAGAGTTGAAAATTCATAGAAGTTCTTATTATATTTGGAATTGAGATTAGCCAAAAAAAAAAAAAAAAAGCCTTAAGTCACTTTCTTGGTTTTTCAGGAATATCAATAGTAGCATGGACTTACTGTAGTGTTAACTGAGAGATTAAGTTAGTGCCCAAATAAAGATATAAAGATAGACTGCCTGATGAGAGCAGTGGATATCATTAGGCATTAATTCTTCTTGGATTTCTGAAATCTCAAAACTCTACACCTTGATTTATAAATATAGGTAATATCTATTTTCTTAACTCCATTCTTTAAAAAAGGGATTTTAGTGCACTTATATTTACCTTTATTTCTTTCTCTCTGCCCCAACTTTTACTCAGTGTATTAACATTATTCTATTTTCAAGTTTTCTAAAACAATGAAAATTTGAATGGGAATTTTCATGTTGTCTGAGTTGCTGGCAGAGGCAGTAGACCTAAAGACAATAGGTGGAATTATCTGCCCATTTTCATGAACAGCGCCAGAGCCAGTTACCACCTTGCAGGGCATGAGACTGAAATGGCATCCAGCATACACAACTCCAATAGCCTACATAAGTTACAGATTCATTAAATGGATGTTGATTAATTAAAGAATTTTTGCAGGAATTCAGAATGCTATAATGCTTCTATGTTTCAGAATGTATTTTCTTTTACAGCCAAATTGGTAGGAGGCAGTGAAAAACACTCAGACATTTCAGATGTCTACAAGGAGAAGGGTGACCTCTCAGTTCTCAACAGAACCCCAGTTGTGGTAAAGGAATTACAGTTCTGCCCCATGCTACTATAAGCATGAGACTCTTGTGAGAAACTCACAGTAGTTCCAAGAGTGTGGAAATATATGCAAAAGTACGTATTTGTTCTCTCCCTCTCATCCTGAGAACTTTTAAGGCCAGGGTGCATTGGCTGGACCAACCCACATGGCAGTGGGAAAGAAAGAATAAGTGTCAGTCAGTTTGACAGAGCAAATATTTATGATATCAGTGATCAGTCCTCAATCAGTTCAATGTAGTTTCCCATGGAAAGTTGGTTTTCTCAATAAACAGTCAGCATTTAATCTGCTATGAAAGTGAATATCCAAGAGTCAAGAGAAACAGGAGTATTCCAGCTGGGTAAAATGTGTTTTTTGTTTTGTTTGTTTTTTCTATTATGCCTGGTACCTACACCAGGATCCTGAGGGCGGGGGGTGGGGGTGGGGCAGAGGCAGCATAGTAAGAAAGGTGGCGTATTAAAGGAAAGTAGTAAAAAAGTCAGATCAAACCCTTCTTCCTCCTGGTTCTTATTCTAAGCCATTGGCAGGACCTGACTTGCAGGGAAATTGGTAGCACTGAACCAAAATTGAAGACAATAATTATGGAGTCATCTCTAGAACTCCTTTAGTGATGTGCAAATTTAGTATACTTTGCTTTCATTCATCCCTCAATAAAATTATATCTGCCTTCTAATTAATAATGACTTTAAATTATATGAATAATATAGAATACTTTACTTTTCTAGGAAATCCCAGCAATCTAAGTAAATCAATAGCCCTCCTTGATTCCCCACTTAAATATAATTTCCTTTCCAAGGCATCTGCTTTATATTAGATTCAATTTGATGTCTATTTTGTAGTTCTTTCCACAAAGCATTTTCTCATTTGATCATACAGAAATACATTTTATAGTTTCTAAAACATTTAATTACTGCTAATGTACAACAAACAAGTATTCCTTTTATATTGATTTCTAGTGTGCTAAGTTTTCTAGTGCTAAGTTCGCCATAATTTAGATGGATTTCTTGATAGTTAGAAGATTGATCCATAGAAACCCTGCACAAGAAATTCTTAAAATTAAAAGAGGAAATATTGTACGCACTCTTCTTTTTAATCCAATACCTTAAGGTTTAAACTCTTAAATGATTTTCCCATATACTTCAACCAGTATCTTTTTGTATTGTATCCTTTTGAATCCTAGAACAAGGCATACTAAAAAATACAATTTTACTGCTGTACATGAAATATTGTGGCATAAATAAGAGAAAAAGTCCAGGAGAACATAGATGCCTCATAAAATGGAAACCAAAGCTTTGAAAAGTTGAACAGTCTTCAAGTTACATAGTTGGCAATGTGGATTTGGAAATTATATCTAGGGTATGTTTCCATAGTCAAAATCCTTTCTCCATTATTGTCCTTTCTGAGAGGTACAGAAAAGTTAAAATTAGAAATGACTGTCTTTCAAGGATCATATGCCAGTGGTTAACTTGAAGATACTGATAATTTGCCTAGCAGTGAATTTTCAAGTGATGCAAACCATGGTGACCTTCTCTGCGTCAGTTGTGGCTTACAAGTATATGATGGATTTGAAAGTTCTTTCTTTCCTCTCCCTACTTCCTTCCTTCATACATCCTCCACCCTTATTTTTTCTTATTTGCAGTACAGTCTATTGATGGCTTATAGATGTTGAAATAAATATGTGTATGCCCAATGCTATTTTACAAAGTAAAATAAATCTTAAGTAATTTCACACTATAAAATTATATGAATTAAAAAAGAGTAACCTATCTATTATAATACTTATGTAATATCTAGATACATAAAATGATCTATATCTGCTTTAGTAAGATCAATTAATAAATCATTGATTTGATATAGAACCAGAAAACTAGCTGCGAAAATTTTATGTCATTGACAAAGTCAAATAATTAACAAGATAACTACATCTATTAAGCTCACTAATAAGGCTTTATTTCATTAGGGCTATATTTTGGATCACATATCAATGGCATTATTATTTAATGGCCTAGCAGATTTTGTCTGTTGACAGTACTTTTTGTAATCAAGCTACTTTTGTGTAATTCATCTTTCTCTGTTTAAGAGTAACATTTGATTGCAGGTAACAATACTGTCTTCCTTTTTTCCCTAGTCTAGGCTTTATTTAGTTCTCTCTCTGTAACTGATATAATGTAATGTCATCACTATGACATATGTCACCAATAGTCTATTATCCCTGGAATGCCAAAGCATGAATCTTCTTCATGGCTGCTGCTACATGGAAACGTTCTAGTTTCTGAGAAGTACTGTCCAGAGAGGGTCTATTTGACAAGTCTCAGTGCAATCCAGGCTATGATACGAGCCCTGTACGTCCTCCCCATACTGTATTCTTAAATGTGATGAATGTAGTTGTCTAGCAAAGCACACTTGTGTTTTAAACTGGTAACTTCAGTTTCCAAAGTTAAAGATATAAATTCATTGACTTCAAAGTATACTTTCTTTTCCTCTGCACTGGAACAAAACCTAGATTGTTAGCCTCTTATTTTAGAGAGGATGGTTTCAGCTGGAGTGACAGAGGTCAGGAGGAAGATGGGGGGAAGAAAGGATCCACCACACTATCACCTTAATTGTACTTATTAACATTATAGAGAAATTGTTTCTGTCAAAGAAAGTCCTTGCTCTTGATGGTTTGCCTAAAGTAAAAATAAACACACTTGCACAAATCATAGACAAAGAGAAAAAGTCAATGTAATATTCAACTTCTAAAAGTTGGAGGGTCAATAAGAATAAAAATCTCTTGGAGACTCTAAAATTTATAATTTTTTTTACTACCTAAATTTCTATTGATTGGAACTCATAGAAAGGTCAACATTGTTAAGTTGCTTGATTTTATCAAAACGCATTGCAACTTCCTAGTGAAAATCATCAGTTATTCAAATTAACTACTTTATGACTACTAAAAATTAGACACAAATGATTGATTTTATTGTATGCAGTGAGTAGCTAATATATTGGAAATAGAGAAAAACAGATATAGCTAAGTTTTGAACTTCTGATAGAATTAGGGTGACCATCTATATCACCTAAGATGGAGTTACTGAAGATGTAATTCAGAAAGCTGCAGGATCAGCATCTCTTGGGAGATTGTTAGAAATGAACATTTCTGGTCCCACTCCAGAACCTGCTGAATAGGAATCTCTGGAAATAGGACTGAGGAATCAGTGCTTGAAAAGACCCACCACATGATTCTTATGCATGTCAAATTTAAGAAGAACTCACCTAAGAGTTAGGTAGAAAGTATATGAGAAAAATTTAATTATTGGCTGGGCAGCTGGCTTAAATCAGGAGCCATCTGATGAGCAAGTTAAAGGGGAAAACACTGGGACTCAGGTCAGAAGTAAATGACTACATGGGAATGATAAAATGAACCCAACCATATACATTATGGAGCTGAAGGGAAATATTCCTGCATACACTGATGTTTTCTGCTATTGATATATCTTGTAGAGACTCAATTATGAAGGTTAACTGAGCCAATTTATCCTTCAGAATAAGTTTTCTATTTATATTACATCATATAATCTATTTATATCTATTGTGCTTAACCTCACTAAAATGTATTTTATTGATATTTTGTTCTTCAATACTAAGCCTTTCTTCTATCAGCTCATAGGAGACATGGTAGCATACAATTTTATATGTATTATACATTTAATAGTAATATCATTAAATTTATTACATATACAATATGTTCACTATGCATTTTAAAAGCTCAGTGAGTATCACTTTAAATTAGCATTTTGGAACACATCATCTTTTTATTTTTATTTTTTAGAAACAGTAATATAACGAAATATACTTGATGCTCGAAATTATTCAAGGAAAGTGTCAAATATTGACAATGAAGCACTTGCTATAAACGTATCAGTTTAATATAACAGTGATTGAATAAGCTACTTTATAGATAAAGTAATCCTTGCCACCTTTATTTGTTAGGTCTGGATTAATAAATGAAAAAGCACATTTTAAAATGTACATTTTAAAATGAGCTGTAGATGGTGCAGTAATGCTGACCAGGTTCCAAAGTCTGTGCTCTGGTCGGATGGCCAAGAACTGGATTCCCATGGCAGTTATGTGGGATTCTGTGGGCACTATGGGGTTGTTGTGGGCAACTGACTGAAGGCTGATTCTGGACTGGGTACCCTATACCAGTGGCAAGTTTAAGACAGCTAATTAAAAGAGCCCTCCAAGGACTCCTCAGATGTCTAGTGGTGCAGGCATCAACCATCTACATTTGGAGCAGCCTATGCCCTCAGTGAGGACCTGCAGGAAATTCACAGCTCAATTTAGGACTTCCTATTTCTGAACATGGTTTTGATGTTTGAAGGCACACATTAAACCTCACTCTGAAACATGAAATAAATAAAAGTTTATAAAAGAAGAAATGGATTTACGTGAGAATACTTTTTAAAAAGTCTCCATTACTATCTAACTTCAAGGATACAAGATAAGATTTTAAAGTTGGAAAGATATTAATTGATCCTCATGTTAAAGACAAGAGGACTGAAAAGTCAGGTCAAGTGCATTCAGTATTCATGGGTTTCCTTGTCACAGGGAATGTCCCTACATCTATATCAAAGCCCCTTATTTAAATTGTCACCAGTTCTATAGTTTATTACGTGCATTTCAAGGCAAAAATCCACTTTAATAGTCTTTCCTTGATGTTCTCTGTAGGAAACATGATAAGTACATGACTAAAAGTTATTCTCTTTCCTTTGAAATTGCAATTTAAAAAGCACCCTATAATTTTAACCATTATTACTTTTGTCATGAATCTTTTAAGCTATCCTTCTAATAATTTTTATGGAATCCTAGTTGTTTACATGCACAAATATCAACGGACTAATTAAATGAACAATAACACTCTTTTCCTGGTTCTTTTTAAAAATGTATGTTCATTTGATTATATAAATAGAATTATATGGCCCTTCATTAGCATTCAACTCCTATTTTTGGTAGTTTAGGAATAATTGTTGGAATACACTGAGAAATGTTCTATTATCCATGTAGAAAACATGAAATGTGGCTATTGCTAAACAACATATATAAAGATAAACATCAAATGTATTACAGATATAATTGTAAAAGCCACTATAATTTCATACAGGATACATACATAAAGTATTGAGAATGTACTATAGGAAAAATGTGCTCATGATTTTGCTGTATTGAACAATTTATTAATTGGGGCATAAAAATCACTGAAAATAAAGGAAATTTTGATATAATACATAAATATTAAAAACTATAGAAAAAAAGCAAACCCACTAGCAAGAAAACACTCTTACAATACTTGTAACAAAAAAAGGGAGCAGAGTCACTGCATATGAAGATGTTATAAATAACTCAATATCATGAGAAAGTGATGGATGAACAACCCCATAAAAATTTGTCAAGAGACACATTCAGCTACTTCACAAAAGGAATAGCCAACTTGATCATAAACATATAAAAAGTTGAATAAACTTATTTGTAGTCAGAAGAATATCAACTGAAATCACACTGAAATACCACTACTTGTAAAAAAGGACAGACTGTAAAAAAGGACAACAGCAAATAATAGGAAAGTTAAGGAGAAACAGGCCCATTCAAACATTGTCATAGGACTACTAATTCATACAAACAACAATATATTCATAACATATGTCTCAATTTTTTCCATTTCTAGGTCTATTTCCAATAGAACTATTTATATAAAATATATTTTTTAAATCTTTGCATAAAGGAACTGGGGTGTAGGCCAGAGGTGTAGGGGGTGAGCAGATTCACCACAGACAGAGTGGGGAGCAAACAGGTGGATTTACTGAAATACACTGCTAAGGGGAACAGCGAGTGAGACAGGAGAGGTCTTCTGTGGATTAGTTACCTGGTCAGGGATCAAACTCAGGCCATAGTGGTGATAGCACTGAGACTTAACCCCACGTCCAGTACGGAGGCCCCATAAACCATTTTTAAAGATTATTCTTGAAGCATTAGTCAGAATATATTCTAGAAATAACCCAAATGTCTATCAAAAGGAGAATGGTGAAGTATTATATGGCATATTCATAAAATGAAATACTATACAACAATGAAAAAGAATGAAACTAAATTCTATGTCACAGTACGAATGGATCTTAGAAGAACATACCCTGAGTAGAGGGACACATAATGCAGTATAATTCATGATTCTAAACTGAAGGCAAAAGTAGGCTCAGCATCAGTTTAGTATTATTAGTTAAAATAGAAACTAGTAATTATCTAGGCTCAGTTATCTTGGGTAGGAGGAGAAATTAACTAGGTTTAAGGGGTGACTTCTAAGGTGCTGATAATATTTACTTTCTTGACCTATAGAGTGGTTACACGGGTCTCTTTTTTTTTTTTCTATTTTATTTTAAAATTTTAAAAGTAGTATATTTTCTTATATCATTGTTAATTTTTGGACACTGTGATTTCTCCCCTCAGGTGCCGTTTTCCTGTAACTATTTTTTCCCAGTTTTTCAAAGCAAGACAAAGTCTAGATTTACCTATTCAGACAATACTAGGAATAGAAATCTTTTACATTTTTGTCAATATGCTTTTAAGCACATCAATTAAACATTCACTATCATAAAAATATCAAACATAGTTTTAGGAGGATATAGACTTTATCATTATTGGCTACAGCTACAGACATAGAGCCAAGCAAATAAATTACACTTAATGAATATCTATCAAAAGAATAAAAGAATAATCCATTGTTTCACTGAGTTTAGATTTTACTAATGAATATATAGCCATCAAATTTCTTAAATAATCAGTAATTATTAACAATTTATAGATAAAAGAAATACAATTTTCACTATGATAGCCAGAGTATTATAATGCTCTTCCTGTTATGTCAACTTTTAATGCTAATAATTGCTGTCAAATTGGTCACAATTACATATAGAAAAACTGAACTGTCCCAGTTTATACCCAAGTGCTAAAAATTCTGCTAATGAAACGTTTTCCAGCATGAGGATATGCCAAGTTACTTCAATCTTAATGGTTTAAAAATAAGGATAAATGATCTCCTTCCTACATATACTTGGAAAAAATTATTTCTCAAAAAAATAACCATGCTTTCCCTACTAGTTTTAATAAATTGTGTATCTCTTATGGTCAGAAGAAATTGAAACACTTTGTCATTTTTTAAAGAACATACTTTCATCCTAGCATTGTTATCCAATAGCAAAAAACCTCATAGCAATAACCTACAATGTAACTAAATACTTAAACTTGCCAGATAAAAATGTTCTCAGGAAGGAACATATAAGATGATTTCTCCTATACGGAGACAACCTCTAGATTTTGTATTAGAAAAAAATGACTATAAACTTCCTTTAGAATTTTTTATACTTGTCGGTGTACAAAAATTGTTGAGTACTACATGTAAACTTACATTTTGTAAAGTATCAAGAAATGTGTACAGAATGGTTCTCATCCACTTCAAGTTTGATGGTGAAGTGACTGCATGGATATATAAGTAGATATAAAACAACCTTTCCTTGTTGAAATCAGCGAGAAATTTGTTTAAATTCTACTATTTTGTTATTAACTTTGAACTATGTTTTAGAAATGCATATATAGCTATAATATATGTTACTAATGTCCATAAAAAGCATTTTTAAAACCTCATCTAGGTCACTGTCCCTTTGGTCAATGTGTCCCAACCATCCTTACTATCTTGCTGTTCCTCTCAGTATGTTCTTATCTAGAGACATGGCATTTTCTGTTTTCTCTGAATGAAAAGTACATTACTCAGAAATATTACTTGGCACACACATCCTTGGTCATATTTCAAGTAATCTGAAAGGTCTTCACCATTCACCTTATCAAATTTAATGTTCCTTTTCCATTATTCTGTTTTATTTATTGTCTTGATTGTATTCAATCCCTGGCGTGATATTAGTATTATTGTTTATTGTCTGTGACCCTATACTGAAATGTAAGTCTTATGAGAGTAGGGTCTTTTTTTGTTCTCATCAATACCCCAGAAGCTTAGCACTGCTCCCTTCAGAGCAAGCTCTGTCTGAGTACACGTTTGCTGAAAGAAAGGATGAATGAGGTATTTGGCTGCATAGGCAGTAAGCTGGCCATGACATAGTTTCCTGCATCAATCCTGCCAGTCTTATTCCTATTCCTTACTTATCATCAGACAGAATGTTTTATAGATTATACTTTGCAAAATACCTTGCTGTACCTCGTCTTTTCTTTCAAAACAGGATTTTAAATTTCAAGATGGATCACAATCTATAAACACTTTCATGCCTAGGATTTAATGTCATCAAGAGTCAAACTGGGTCTGGCATTTCTTGGGTTTCTGTGGTTTTCCTATGTACCGTTTTTCATAAATGAGCAACAATTAATAATATTCAGTAGTAAATGTTTGCATAGAGTAATAATGACTGGATATGAAATTGGCTTTTTTAACCTCCATGTAAATTGCCTATCTTAGATATTAAACATTTTACCAGGCAAACAAGTAACTATGACAATTCTTTCTTCCAATCTGAATATAGCTTCCCAAGATTCTAGGAATTATTTTGAAAATATCTAAGATAGACATGAGAAAAAAGAAATTATATTTCAACTCCACAAGGACAAGAACAATGTCTATTTTATTCACTCTAGCACCAGATACTCAAAACAAAGAAGCTTTGAATGTATAAATGAATGAATTAATGTGAACATTTGTTATGAACTAGATATTTTACCTATCCAAAATTCGTATGTTGGAGCTGTAACCTCTAATGTGCTAGTACTTAGAGATGGGGGCTTTGGGAGGGAATTAGGGTTAGATGAAATCACAAGGGCCCACCCTGGTCTAACAGAAATAATGCCCTTACATGAAGACACTAGTGAGCTCAGGCCCTCTTACTCCCCAAGTGCACTCTTCCTTTGAGAGTGTAGAAAGAAGAGGTTAGAGGAAGACACACAGGGAGACAGCTGCTGCCTACGGTCCAAGAGAAGAGACTTTAGAATGAAACCTATCTTACCAGCATCTTGATCTTGGACTTTCCAGCCTCCAGGCCATGGGAAATAAGTTTCTGTTGTTCAAGTCACTCAGTCTATGGTGTTTGTTTTTTTTTTTTTAAGATTTTATTTATACCTAGAAGCTGGGGTGCAGGCCAGAGGTGCGAGGCAGTGAGAGGGTTCACCAGAGACAGAGTGGGGAGCAGAACAGGCAGACTGACCAAAGTACACTGCTGAGGGGAGCAGCGGGCGAGGCAGGGGAGGTCTGCTGTGCCATGTGGGAATCTCCCCCGTCTGGGCATCAAACTTGCATTGAAGCTGCCTACAGCTCCACCACGCTGCACTTAACTTGTTGAGCCACCAGGGAGGCCCTATGGTATTTTTTATAGCAGCCCAAGCTAATATAATAATCTAAACTCTTTTGAGCCGTAATACTGTATCTTATACGCAATAAAATTGAGCATTGAGTACAAATTAAAATTGATGCATTGCATTTATCTTTGAAACAAAATCAAAATTAGGATCAGAATTTAGAATTGTTTGATATTATTGCATGATAGCATTTAACTTCCCAGTCAGAATTTGCAAAACATACTCTTTGGACTACACAAAATTTCCACATTATGTTCTCATTACAAAACCAAATACTTTTGAGAAAAGCTGAATGTACATGGGGGAAACATTTATTAAAATATGTTTGCAACCTCAATGATAGAATTAGAAAACACAATTAAAATCATTGTTAGATGCTAAAATAATTTATCACCTTTTTGCTATGTTATTGCTAAGTGTTATTCCTAATAGAACTGTGTTTTTGTTACGTTGTATAAATAAACTCCCTTGTTTTTCTTTGGAATCTAAACATGCTCTTAATTTCAGATGTATTCATTATACTTAATGCAAACAATTTCTATATTAAAATACTAAGATTTTGATACAGTATGAGATGATAAGTGGTGTATGGTTAATCGAAAGGGATTATTTTATTTTCAGTTATGAAAGTGAAGTGTCTTCATGTGAAGCATGGTAATTTGGTTTTGTCTTTCTGCTTCTATATAATTATAATAGAGATAATTGGGGATGAATTAGCAATACAAGAAATAAATACAGAATTTCTAGCAATAACAGCTGTGGACAAATTTCCTACAAAAAAAAAAGCACAAAACTGTACAGCATTGTTGAAAACAACTACCTCAAAACTCTGAGAATTTATCAGAACTGAAAGCAAATTAGAAAGCATTCATTTATGAAAAACTGCTAGAGCATCATTTAAAAACAAAGAGACTCTTTGGCCTTCTTGAGTGGGGCTGCTCCAACTTCCATAGCCTGCGCCCTGACCCCAGGCTTTTAGCAGTATAGTTTATCTAGGGTATAGTTTATCTAGGGTTTGTCTGGACAAGAAAAACACCTAACTTTCCTGACAGACAGCTGGCTTCTTTCAGAGTGTGAAAAACTGCACCCTGCAGCGTAGATAATAAAAGGAACAAACAAAATAGGTAGCTAGGGTGGAGATCTAAGGTGAGATTGGGAAAGTGGCAGAAAAGTCAGACATTTAAAAGGGAGAAGCTGGAAATGAAAGAGCCCTGGAAGCAGTAGGTAAGCTCACCTCTCAACCTTGGCTGACTAGAAAACCTGGGTGTGCACAGAGGAGACAAAAAGGGACCAAGAAATAAAAGCTAAGGGAAGACTTGCTAATTGCCTGGTGCCTCCCCACCCCTAAATTCATCAAAGCAGGCATTTGAGCACAGCTTCTGCCCAATCATTGGCTGACCAGTAAGCATTAGGGCTGGGGTCTTGGAACCAAGGCAAAAGAAAGTTGTAAACACAATTACTGAGCTCACCTGAAAGGCAGTTCCCCCCAAAAGTGGAGTATTATTTAATATAAAAAACTAACAAAGCTATAAAGACAAATGACATTTTGTTGACAGCAGAACTTATTGTCTGATATTTACACCTGTGCATATGCTTGTATGTTAGATTTGATCATGGACCATACATTTACTTTATTAAATTACAAAATGTTAACTATAGAAATTTTATGTAAATACCTACTAGTAAAACACCCTTAAACACTGATTTCTTTCTCTTTCTACTTAGAGCTGATCAATTCTTTGTTGTTTACAAGTAATAATTAATAACACTTTTAAAACTATAAATTAAAAAAGGGAGCCATACATCTTAACCCTTTTATGTTAGGATGTTTCCAAGATGGTTTTAAAATCTGGTAAGAACGAGAAGGGACTTCCTTTAGAGGGACCCTTTTAAGCAAAAGGAAAAAACAATTTGGATATGATCAAATATATTCTTCACATTCTGAATATTTGGACAGATGGAGGAAAAATTAACATGAGAAGAGTGGTTATTACTAGGAAAAAAAAAGCTTTCAATTGGTCATAAATTCAAAAGCCTCTAAAATTTTTAAGATGAATTCACTTCATTACTCTCATCAAATAATTAGAAATGGTACAGTGCTCTCTAGGAGAGAACTAATATTTTTTAAAAAAGGAAGACAGGTACAAACACATTGATTCATAGAAACTGAGTATTTTATGGTAGCAAAATTTTGTACTCAGTCACCAAAGCTAAGTTCCCATATGGCATTTTACTATGATATGCAGATGTCCAGTGGTAGTAAAAATAAAATTCAAGAGTCACACTACCGGGGACCCCCTGGTGGCGCAGCGGTTGAGCACTGAGCTGTGGAGCTGTCCGCAGCACGTGATGCGAGTTCGACAGACAGCTGGGGAGAATCCCACATGGTGCGGCAGACCTCTCCTGCCTCGCCCGCTGCTCCCCTCAGCAGTGTATTTCTGATCTGCCTGTTCTGCTCCCCACTCTGTCTCTGGTGAACCCTCTCGCCACCCCACGCCTCTGGCCTGTACCCCAGCTTGTATGTATAAATAAATAAATCTTAAAAAAAAATACTTTAAAAAAAAAGAGTCACACTACCACTACTATATTAGTGAAGACCTTGTTACCTCTCACAGAGACTATTTTATAGTTTTCCAGTTGCTTACCACTAGGCTCTTCTGAAAAAGAAGGTTTTTACCTCCTGCTGGTGAATGTGTGGTAAGAAGCTTATCATGGTTTTGGTGATGGCCCTAACCTGTGTGAAAACTTCCCATTAGCCATTAATAAAGGACACATTTTCTAGTTTGACATTCAAGGATGACAAATTTAATTGATATAGACATGATTTGCTATAAACCATTATAAAATAGCGTAAGATTTATTAACTTTACTAATGCTAAGCTAGTACATAATAATACATTTTTGAAGAATAGAAGTACCACATGAAAACTATACTACACAGAGACTAAAAGGCATTGGGTTCTTTAACATACAGAAGAAAATATATCTTAACTTTACAGAAATTAGCTGAGTGGTCACTACTGGTAAAGCAGCTTTCTGAAAAGAGGGCACTCTGACTTGTAGCAGTTGCCAATTTCTATGGTGTAAATACTCCCACTATGGTCATTTAAAATCTACCAACAGTTAAACAACCTTCTCACAAAATTTAATAATCGGCCTCCACAAACTGACATAAACTTACTCAAGCACATTGCCAATCTGGTGTATATTCCTAGGACAAAATCATTTAAAATGTCTTTATTTTCCTAATAACTAATTTTCTTCTTTGTAAAATGAACATAATAATGCCATATTGTACTGTTGAGATGTGGTTTAAATGTGATAATAAAACATTACATAGTACTTCTTTTCATTACTGTCTCAAAACAAATAAACAGTGATATTTATTTTTATGGTAGCAACAAAAATATTAACTACATTGAATGATAGGGATTGAGAAATTAATAATATATGATTGCTGTACTTCAAAATGTAAATATAGAGTAATTCTAGAGTCTAATATAAATATGCAGTATTATATATCATTTTATCACCAAAGTAAGTGACCACATAAAGAGGAATGACAGCCTACTAGCTACATAATTGGATTTCCTCATCGTAAGCTAGAATATATAGATACATCCAGGTAGACAGATATGTATATATCTATATTTATTTAAAATTATTTGGATTAATTGCAATTGGTAGACTTATATAATGCAACAAGAGCTTGGTTCTGAACGAAGTCTAGATTTTGAAGAATAAGGATTTGCATTACTGGGAATTTATGAGTTATTTATATATTTTACTATACATCCAACTGTAGGCACTGTGAGTTACCACAGAGGGCAAGAGAACCTTACCAACCATAATTGAAAACATGACCTGGGAATGACTTTAGATTTTTCATTTCTAACTCTTGACTAAAACATGAATAAGTGTATTTTAGAATTTCCTCTTGCTTCTAATATTGAAGTAACAATATGATTTTAAAAACAGAAGAAAAATATGTATTCAAAGATTTTCAATTTTTGTTTCCTATTTTGTGTAGTTTTTTGAACAAGACTTTCCTTTATTTAGAGCAGTCAACAGCCAAGGTACAGTGCAAATGAACTGGCCTGAAAGGCACAGTTTGTGACCTTGGTCTCATTAGCATTAACCTGACCCTTGTAGGGTACTGGGTTGAAACATATTGATGCTGAGAAAGATAAGATTTTTCTATTCCAATATTAAAAGAATTATTTTGGTAAGCTGATGCTTCAGACAATAGCTAATAACAGTCATCTTTGGTATTTTTTTCCAAGTGTGTCTATAATTACATCAATCATGTTTATTAGGCAGATGATTATTATGAAAATAACTAGAGACCTTTGATTCAAAAAAATTGTTGAGCATGAAACTGTGGGCCTCCCCGGTGGCGCAGCGGTTAAGCGCTGCGCTGTGGAGCTGTTGGCAGCGGCAACGTGAGTTCGGCGCCTGGTCAGGGAGAATCCCACATGGCCCGGCAGGCCTCTCCTGCCTCGCTTGCTGCTCCCCTCAGCAGTGTATTTCTGATCTGCCTGTTCTGCTCTCTGCTCTGTCTCTGGTGAACCCTCTCGCTGCCCCACGACTCTGGCCTGTACCCCAGCTTGTATGTATAAATAAAAAATAAATCTTAAAAAAAAATTGTGATGACATTGTTTTTATTTATAATGTGTCAACTTATTCTAATTAATATAAAACTTATTAACCTGTTTTAAGGATGAGTAATTCTTTGATAAATGACTATTTTTTTCTTTAAGTAAGAATTAATGCATGTACTAAATTTTTATATAAAGGTGTGGTATTTTCTTTTTAAAAATTTGAAGTGTCTCTGCATAATATTACAGAAAATAATATAATCTTGGTAATTCTATTCTAGATTAAGAAAGTAAAAACATCAATTCATGTATTCAGTAAATATTTTTGAGAACTTTAATTTGTGAGAAATTCTTCTGAATGAACTGGGGGTGTAACAAGGAACCAAAAAGAAAGCAAAACTTGTCATTCAGTCATTTCCGTGGTAAACTTTCCATCACCTATAGGAAGCCATTGCTGTTTTATGGTACTTACCACTTTGATGCACAGTTTACAGACATTTACATGCATTTTTAGATTATTGCTTTGCAGGAATTTACAAATTTTTCCCTCAATATTTGACCTTTGTGAGCTATCCAGGTTGATACATGAACCACAGTTCATTCAATTCTACAGCTATATACATTTCGGATGTTTTATTTTCTTCCTTCCCCTCCCCCTGCCTTCCTTTCCATTCCCTCCTTCCTTCCTTCCTTTCTCTTTCAATGTAAAATGCTTCATAAAATTATATGACACTTAAGATGATATGTAAGGCTGAACAAATTTTCTTCTGTGTTGCCCATTTTATAAAATACTGTCGAGATTCATTTGGTATTTTTCTACTAGATTCATTCTATACTATCTATAGGACTTTTTAATTTTTTAAAATGGCCTAGATAATACTGACAAATTATGTCTACCAAAGGTAGATATAAATACCAGTTTTAATTACAGGATCATTTGCTAAGTGAGCACTGTAAATATCCCCTTACCCTAAAAGGAATATATTTACTTATGTGTTTACAAATTTAATTTCAACAATTACTGTAAGAGGGCCTAGTGTTTATTATAAACTCTTTCAGCTTTTATTTGTCTGGGAAGAGGCTTGTTGGGATCCAAATGTTGGTATGGATGAGATGGGGTGGGGCTGGTGCATGTTTATGGCACCCCCTGATATCCCTCCTCTCTGGGTTTGGGATGAGAGGTTTGGATGTTCCTGTACTCTCAGTGCATCTCACAATGCAAGCACCAGTCCCAGGGGACAGTAAGAGTAGGAGGGAGGCCAATCAGAATGCATGGTCAGCTGTTATCTTTACTGGGACCCAGCTGTGTAGAACAATCCAGTTCCTCTACAAGGTTTTCTCCTCTTTCATGGGCGTGCACCTCCATACAACCACTGCCCCTATGTCTAGAATGCCTGGCTGTGCTGACAGTCCTGACACCAGTGTCTCCTACTCGAGATCACAACCCCCACTTTTTCTCTCCATCCATGTTCTTCATTAATGTAGCATGGATCTCCTCAGTGTCAACCCTGTTCAAGCCTGCTAGCCAAGTGATTATCAATCCCATAACTTCCCATCTGACTATCTCTCCAAACAGTATCCCTCTGTCTTTCTGCTCCAAGAGCCACAGCCAGTGAGTACCAGGCCCTGCTGTTGCCTGCACTGGGACATATTTATCATACATGCACCTACTGGCAGAGCTCTACTGCTTGCCTGAGCCTCCCAGGTCTTGGTTGCTTCCAGGTTCTGTCCCAGGGCTTACTAGAGTCTACTCTATCCTGCTACTGTCTGTGGCAAGACTGCCAAGTGATTGTGGACACTTACAAGTCCAAAATCTGCAAGGTGGACTGGTAGACAGGAGACCCATCCGGACAAGAAACCCAATGGGGAGTTGCAGTATGATGGCTGAACAAATTTTCTTTCAGTTCTCTCTCCCATTATGCTATCACTTAGCACAATTTATCTTAGTATGTAGTAATAATCCTTATAAATTACCATGTATATTAAAATATGAAAGGACAAGGAAAGCACAAGAGATTATTTTTTCTGAGAAAATAAATCTAGTAAATAAGAAATCAGTTTAACCTATATTGTGTGGAGACAGACTGTATTAGTTACCTATTTTGTATCCCCTTTGAAATTTTCATGAAAAATCATTTGAAAATAACTCAACCCTGCAACTTGACTTTCACCCTCCCTAATCAGAATCATAAAACACAAGGGTAAAAAGTTAAAAATCTCATGTTTATATGGATCTTTTCCAAATACCATTGTAAAAATTATTTTTTTTTTCTAGCCATCCTAAGGCATTATACTTTTCCAGCCATGGTAGTTATTCTCAGTGGGAGAATATCTGAATTACTTGATTTTCATTATCAGGAGTGTGCAAGCTCAGTCAATCTTTGAACATCTGCATATTTTTACTTTATTTAATAGCATAGGTTTTCCTTAAGCACTTTTAAAATATAAGATCTGGACATACAGATATTTACCTATATGCTGATGAATGTACTCACATATACACACACACACTATATATAGTGTGTGTATGTGTGTGTGTATATATACACACACACATACACTTAGGGATCCATGTGGTGTGTATATTTTAAGGTATGTAAATAATTTTATTTGTTATGTATTTTCTACTAGAAAGTTGTCAGTAACCATTTATCAATTTGAAAGTGAAATTTAAAGGCTGTGTTACCTCAATCATGGTATGAATGCAATATCATTATCATATCTCAAATAATTTGCAACTCTTAAATATATAAATTAGGTATATTAACTATTCAAGTAAGACTACTGTTTCTTTATACTATTTATAAAATATATGGCATTATTTTCATTTTTACAAAATAAGTGTCCATATTCATCATAATGTACAAAATCCTTATCATTCCTGATGGATAAATGAATAAGTGAATTTAAAACATGACATACATCTCAGCAAAATCTTGAAAGACACATCCCTCAAAGTGAAGAAAGTGAAAGACAATATAAACAGATGGGATTATATCAAAATAAAAAGCTTCTGTACAGCAAAAGAGACATTAACCAAAACTAACAGACACCCTACCAACTGGGAAAAGATCTTTGCACACAACACATCTGATAAAGGACTGATAACAAAAATTTACAAGGAACTCACACAACTCAACAAAAAAAAAAGCCAATAACCCAATCAAAAAATGGGCAGAAGAGCTCAAAAGGCACTTCTCCAAAG